>OU015764.1:40180530-40211488 GCA_907173295.1 Fagus sylvatica | reverse complement strand
AAAAAAAAAAAAAAAAAAAAAAAAAACGTGGCTGCCAAATTCCATTGTTCTAGTGTTTGTGTTGGCTTAAACCTCTTATTGAAGAGTTTGTGTTGGATGAAACTTCTTGTTCTAGAGTTTGTGTTGGTTGAAACCTCTTATTCAAGAGTTTGTGTTGGCTTAAACTTCTTGTTCTAGAGTTTGTGTTGGCTCAAATCTCTTATTCGTTTTATTGTGATCAAATCTGTTGCTGAAAAAAAAAAAAAAAAAAAAAAAAAAAATCCGAAAATTGTTATGAGCCTTATCATCAACGGGGCTGCATACATCATTATAGTTACTCTTTCATTCGTTTTTTATTCCCTTATTCTTATTCTTGTTCTTGTTCTTGTTCTTGTTTCTTGGACCTAATTACTAGTTGGGATAAAACAAGGTTCTTGTTCTTGTTTCTTGATTGAGTTCAATTAGTTCTTGAAGAACTTGAGTGGGAAAACTCTTGAGGTAAAAGGCAAGAGAGTGTGAGACTATTATCAAAAAAAAAAAAATTGCCAATTAAGAGTGAAATACGAGTGGAGTGCCATTGTTCGAGTGTAAACACGTAAGGGAGTGTGTGAGGTTTTCCACTAACATTTTTTTTTTTTGCAGCACATTACGATGTCTCATAAGGGTGACTCATCACCTAAGGGGAAGGCAGATAACTCATCCTTTGTGTTGCAAGCCATGCAACAACAGTTTGAGCGGTTGAACTTTGTGTTGGGTGAAGTGAGGGATAGGATGGATCTTCAAGATGCAGCGATTAGAAATCTGCAAGGTGGGAGAGATAGGAGGCGACGTGAGCGTAGGGTTGAAAATGAGTATGAGAATGAAGGAGATGGTGAGGATGAGGAAGACTTAGCATCTGAAGTTGGGTCGGGTAGACATAGACGAGTTAGGCGTGAAAGAGGACATGAGTGGAACCCAGGGGGTCGGGATGGTGTAGATCGAAGCCTTGGGAACATCAAAATGAAAATACCATCTTTCCAAGGTAGAACTGACCCTGAGGTTTATCTAGAGTGGGAGAAAAAAATAGACCTAGTGTTTGATTGTCATAATTACTCTGAAGAAAAGAAAGTGAAGTTGGCAGTAATAGAGTTCACTGATTATGCTATTATTTGGTGGGATCAATTAGTGACCAATAGAAGGAGGAATACTGAGAGGCCTGTAGAGACGTGGGGAGAGTTGAAAGCTCTCATGAGGCGGAGATTTGTACCTAGCCACTTCTATAGGGACCTTTACCAAAGGCTCCAAAATCTTACACAGGGGTCTAGGAGTGTGGAGGATTACCATAAGGAGATGGAGGTGGCGATGATTCGGGCTAATGTAGAGGAGGATCGGGAGGCCACCATGGCTAGATTTTTGAGTGGTTTGAATAGGGACATAGCCAATGTAATTGAATTGCAGCATTATGTGGAGATAGAGGACATGGTGCACATGGCTATGAAGGTGGAGAGACAGTTAAAGAGAAAAGGGACAGCAAGGTACACTTCGGTTTCTAATACTACTTGGAAATCAAAGTGGGATAGGAATGATTCAGCTGAAGCAAAGAGAAAGACCGAACCACCTAAGGGAAAAGATGAGGGAACTAGCAACAAACCCAAGGTAGAATCTCAACCTTCACGGAATAGAGATATTAAATGCTTTAAGTGTTTGGGTTCAGGGCACATCGCTTCTCAATGTCCAAACAGGCGGGTGATGATTATGCGCGACAATGGGGAGGTGATGACTGAGAGTGAGGATGATAGTGATGAGATGCCCGAGTTGGTTGATGCTAGTGATGATGATGGAGTGGTATACCCCGTGACAGGTGAGTCTCTTGTTGCCAGGCGTGCTCTCAATACACACATTAAGGTGGATGATGCAGAGCAACAGAGAGAGAACATTTTCCATACTAGATGCCACGTCAACAATAAGGTATGTAGTATGATCATTGATGGGGGGAGTTGTACTAATGTGGCTAGCACTATTTTGGTAGAGAAATTGAATTTACCAACCTTAAAACACTCTAGACCATACAAATTGCAGTGGTTGAATGATTGTGGAGAGGTTAGGGTGGATAGGCAAGTGTTAGTTACTTTTTCAATTGGGAAGTATCTGGATGAGGTGCTTTGTGATGTTGTGCCTATGCATGCTGGCCATATTTTGTTGGGGAGGCCGTGGCAGTATGATAGGAGGGTGACACATGATGGGTTCAAGAACATGTACAGCTTTGTAAAGGGGGGCAAAACCAATCAAGCTTGCTCCTTTAACTCCAAGCCAAGTCTATGAGGACCAACTGAAACTGCAAAGTGAGGTTGCTCATAAAAGAAAGTGTGAAAATGAGAGTGATCAAAAAAGAAAGAGTGAAAAAGAGATTGAGCAAAAAAGAAAGATTGAGAGTGAAAATGAGCAAAAAAGAAAGAGTGAAAAAGAGATTGAGCAAAAAAGAAAGAGTGAGAGTGAAAATGAGAAAAAAGAAAGAGAGTCTGCAGAGAGAAAAGGAAAGACAAAAGTGGGTTTCTATGCAAGAGTGAGTGAGGTTAAGAGGGCTTTCTTCGCAGATCGCCCTATGATTCTTCTTGTCTATAAAGAGTCTTATCTTAATCTTGATGAAACTAACAAGTCTCTTCCTAGTTTGGCTGTTTCTTTGTTGCAGGAGTTTGAGGATGTATTCCCAGAGGAGATGCCAAATGAGTTGCCACCCATTAGAGGCATTGAACACCAGATTGATTTTGTGCCCGGAGCTGCTATTCCAAACCGACCAGCCTATAGGAGTAATCCAGAGGAGACAAAGGAGCTTCAAAGGCAAGTTGAGGATTTGATGAGCAAGGGGTACGTGAGGGAGAGCATGAGCCCATGTGCAGTACCAGTGCTACTAGTGCCAAAGAAGGATGGGACGTGGAGGATGTGCGTTGATTGTGAAGGGCGATCAACAATATCAGTACATGGTAAAGTATCATAGGCAAGTTTGTGGTTGTGTACTTTGATGACATCCTAGTATACAGCAAGGACTTAAATGAACATATTGAGCATTTGAGATATGTGTTTGATGTGTTAAAATGTGAAAAGTTGTATGCTAATTTCAAGAAATGTAACTTTTGCATGGAAAAAGTTGTTTTTCTTGGTTATGTTGTTACTACAACAGGTATTGAGGTGGATGAAGAGAAAGTCAAGGCCATCAAGGAGTGGCCAACGCCAAAGAGCATCACTGAGGTAAGAAGCTTTCATGGCTTAGCTAGCTTTTATCGGCGTTTTGTTAAAGACTTTAGCACCCTGGCTGCACCACTCACTGAGATAATTAAAAAGAATGTTGGGTTTCATTGGGGAGCTGATCAAGATAATGCTTTTGCCACTATTAAAGAAAGGTTGTGCTCTGCCCCTGTGTTAGCATTACCTAATTTTAACAAAGCTTTTGAGATTGAATGTGATGCCTCAGGAATAGGGATTGGAGCTGTTTTGATGCAGGATAGGCGGCCCATAGCCTTCTTCAGTGAGAAGCTTAGTGGGGCGTCCTTGAAGTACCCTACTTATGACAAAGAGCTTTATGCTCTTGTTCGTGCATTAGAGACTTGGCAGCACTACTTGTGGCCTAGGGAATTTGTGATCCACACCGATCATGAATCATTGAAGCATCTCAAGGGTCAAGGTAAGTTGAATCAAACGGCATGCTAGATGGCTGGAATACATTGAGACCTTTCCATATGTCATCCGTTACAAACAAGGTAAGGAGAATATTGTTGCTGATGCTTTATCCCGGAGGTATGTACTTCTTACTTCTATGAGTGCTAAGTTGCTTGGCTTTGAATATGTGAAAGACATGTATGCTGATGACGCTGACTTTTCTAATGTGTATAAGGCATGTGATAAGACGGCATTCGGTAAGTTTTACAAGCATGATGGTTATTTGTTTAAAGAAAGCAAACTCTGTGTGCCAAGTTGTTCTATGCGTGAGTTATTGGTGCGTGAGGCACATGGTGGGGGATTAATGGGACACTTTGGTGTCAAGAAAACTTTAGACATCTTGCATGAACATTTCTTTTGGCCTAAAATGAAGAAAGATGTGAATCGCATTTGTGGCAGGTGCATTACATGTAGAAAAGCCAAATCTAAGGTTTTGCCACATGGGTTGTATACACCCTTACCTGTTCCTAGTGAGCCATGGGTAGACATATCTATGGACTTTGTTTTGGGGCTGCCTAGGACAAAAAGGGGTAGAGATTCTATTTTTGTGGTTGTGGATAGATTTAGTAAGATGGCACATTTCATTCCATGCCATAAAACAGATGATGCCACAAACATAGCTGACTTGTTTTTCAGGGAGATAGTGCGACTCCATGGAGTACCTCGGAGTATTGTTTCTGATAGGGATGTTAAATTCCTTAGCTACTTTTGGAAGGTGTTGTGGGGTAAATTGGGTACTAAGCTCTTATTTTCCACTACTTGTCATCCGCAGACTGATGGTCAGACTGAAGTAGTTAATAGGACTTTAACTCAGCTTTTACGCACTGTTGTTCATAAGAATTTAAAAACTTGGGAGGATTGTTTGCCATTTATAGAGTTTGCATATAATAGGGCCATGCATTCTACTACTTCTTATTCCCCTTTTGAAATTGTTTATGGTTTTAATCCACTTACTCCTTTAGACTTAATGCCTTTACCTATTGATGGCAGGAGTAGCTTGGATGGACAAAAGAAGGCGGAGTTGGTGAAGTCACTTCATGAGAGGGTACGGCTTCAAATTGCCCAAAAGAATGAAAGGGTTGCTTCCCAAGCCAATAAAGGGCGAAGACGTGTTATCTTTGAACCAGGAGATTGGGTTTGGGTTCACATGCGCAAAGAAAGATTCCCAGCCCATAGAAAGACTAAGTTGCATCCTCGAGGAGATGGACCTTTCCAAATTCTTGAGAAAATTAATGACAATGCTTATAAAGTGGACCTTCCAGGTGAGTATAAAGTTTCTGCTACTTTCAATGTTTCTGATCTTTCTCCATTTGATGTAGGTGAAGATTCGTGGTCGAATCCTTTTGAGGAGAGGGGGAATGATGGGAACCAAGGTGGGCCTAGTCTTAAAGATCCTTTGCAAGTTCCAGATGGGCCAATTACAAGATCAAGAGCCAAGAAGATCAAGGAAGCAATGCAAGGATTGGTGCAATCCACTTGGGATGAAGCTAGCAAGAGCCCAACAATCAAAGTGGGTTTGAAAGAAGGAGAACCAATTTTGATCCACTTGATACAAGCTGTGGAAGATATGACTTAGGGAAGTTTGGGCCTATTGTTATTCAAGGCTTTCAATTTATTAAAAGATTTATTTTATTAGTTTAGAATAAGTGGGCTTTAAGGCCCAAGTTACTGTAGCGTGGCACTGTTCACGTAGGGGTATTTTAGGTTAAAAAGAGTTCTAGTTTGGTTAGGATTTTAATTAGGTTTTGGTTTAAATACTCTTTGTAGCCTCATTTGAAGGCAGACAATTATATTGAATTTTCATAGTGAGTTGAGTTTTCTCCTCTTGTTCTTGATTGAACTTTTGAACTTATCAAAGGTAAATCACAACCTTTGTGGCGTTCCTCCTTTGTAATTTGGGTTCTTGAGGCAGGTTCTTCAACGGGTCTAGATTTTAATATAATCTAGGTTCTTGAAACGGGTTCTCAACGGGTCTAGATTCTCCATCCATTGACTTGATCTTGGCTTTCTTGGGTGAGTTTTCAAGATTGATTGTGGGTTCAAGGGATTCCATTCCGCGGGTTCATATCAGAAAATCTACCTACCACCACAAAAACTGAATCTCTCCCCCTCTTAGTCCTAGGTAATCCCAAAACAAAATCCATAGAAATATCAGTCCAAGGTTCACTAGGTATTAGCAAAAGGGTGTACAAACCATGGGGTTTCAACTTAGACTTGGCCTGTTTACACGTGATACACTTCTCACAGATTCTTTCCACATCACGTTTCATATGAGGCCAAAAAAAATGATCATGCAAAATTCCTAATGTCTTAGCTACACCAAAATGACCCATCAAACCACCACCATGAGCTTCTCTCACAAACAATTCACGCAAAGAACACATAGGCACACACAATTTATTTTCCCGAAACAAAAATCCATCATGCCTATAAAACTTACCAAACGCCACTTTTTCACATGCATTGAACACTTCACCAAAATCAGAATCTTGTGCATACAAATCCTTAATGTATTCAAAACCAAGCAATTTTGTATCTAAAGTGGAAAGTAAAGCATACCTTCGGGACAATGCGTCAGCCACCACATTTTCCTTACCTTGCTTGTATCTGATCACATAAGGAAATGTTTCAATGAATTCCACCCACTTGGCATGGCGTCTGTTCAACCTTTGCTGTCCTTTCAAATGCTTCAAAGATTCATGATCTGTGTGAATCACGAATTCCTTTGGCCATAGATAGTGCTGCCAATTTTCCAAAGCCCTTACCAAGGCGTACATCTCCTTATCATAAGTCGGGTAATTTAGGGCTGCCCCACTCAACTTTTCACTGAAATAAGCAACTGGACGGCCTTCTTGCATCAAAACAGCTCCAATACATATGCCTGAAGCATCACACTCAATTTCAAAAGTTTTAGCAAAGTTAGGTAAAACAAGCAAAGGTGCATTAGTTAACTTTTCTTTGATCAGATTAAATGCCTTTTCTTGTTCTTTCCCCCACTTAAATGGCACATTTTTCTTGATGACTTCAGTAAGAGGTGAGGCTAAGCTACTAAAATCACGCACAAACCATCTATAGAAGCTAGCTAAGCCGTGGAAACACCACACTTGGTTGATTGTTGTAGGCGTTGGCCACTCTTGGATTGCCTTAACCTTTTCCTCGTCCACCTCAATTCCTCTCTTACTAACAACAAAACCAAGAAACACAAGTTTATCCGTGCAAAAGGTGCACTTCTTGAGATTAGCAAACAACTTTTCTTTCCTTAGAATTTCCAAAACAGATTTCAAATGCATTACATGTTCTTCCAAGTTTTTGCTATAAATTAGGATATCATCAAAATACACAACAACAAATTTGCCAATAAATGCACGGAAAACATGGTTCATTAAACGCATAAATGTGTTCAGAGCATTAGTTAAACTGAAAGGCATCACAAACCACTCATACAAACCATATTTAGTCTTAAAAGTAGTTTTCCATTCATCACCTTCCTTCATCCTAATCTGATGAGATCCACTCTTAAGATCAATTTTTGTAAAGACACATGAACCATGCAATTCATCCAGCATATCGTCTAATCTAGGAATGGGATGACGATACTTTACCGTTATGTTGTTGATGGCTCGGCAGTCAACACACATTCTCCATGTTCCATCCTTCTTAGGAACTAATAGCACCGGAACTGCACAAGGACTCATGCTTTCATGCACATACCCCTTCTCCGATAATTCACCTACTTGCCTCTGGAGTTCCTTGGTCTCCTCGGGATTACTCCTATAAGGAGGTCGGTTTGGAATTGATGCACCTAGTATGAAATCAATTTGATGTTCAATCCCTCGGATTGGAGTGATGAGAATCAACAAGCACTATTAAAGGATCCATTGCATGTTCCAGTTGGGCCAATTACTAGAGCAAGATCCAAGAAGATCAAAGAAGCACTTAATGGGCTGATTCAAGATATTTGGGCTGATTATACAACGGGGCATTCCAAGCTTGGCCCAAAAGAAGATGAAGGCGTCATAAATTTAATCCAAGCTACTGATGGGGCTGATCATGCTTAATTGGGCCTAATTCCCTCAGAAATGGCATTGATTAATGGCTGAATATTTGCAAGGATTTAGAAAGGGAAAGGGGCTGATTACTTTCCAAAATCAGACCAATTAATTGGCTGATTTACTTTCCTTTTCCATGCCAATTAATTTGGCTGATTGACTTTTCCATTTCAGACTTTCCTTATGCGAAGTTTCCTTATCTATTTCAGTCTATTATTGGCTACTAATGTCAGACACAATTAGTGCTAATTTTAGGTCCTTAATTTTAGTCTTTTTAGAATCAAGTTATTTTCCTTTTATTGTATGGGCATCTAGGGTTGAAAACAGGTTATAAATAGCCTGCACTCATTGTAATAGAGCATTATTGAATCTGAATACAAAGAAAAACGTGAGGTTTGTTTCTTCTATTAGTTCTTCAGTGAACTTGTGAACTTATCAAGGATTCTTCCTTGTGGCGTTCAAATTTTATACCTTCGGTTCATGATTCTTTCATAATCATTGGGTCGGGGTCTGTTATCTTTATACTTTCAATTCGCGTTTCATTTATAAACGTTGGGTTGGGGTGTTCTATCAAAACTCTGATTTTAGCTTTCTTGGGCAAGTAATCCAATATTGTTTGCTGGGTCTCAAAGCGTGTCTGTTGAGGATCGCATCATTTGGTATCAGAGCTTGGCTCTAAAATCAGGTTTACTTTTTTTGTTTCTTGTTATCATTCTATCTTTTTCCGTTTCTGTTCTTTATTCCTTATTCTTTGTTTTTGTGTTGTGCACCAAGTTGAAAAAAAAAAAAGAAAAAAAAAAAAAAAAAAAAAAAGGTGATACTGAAGCACCAAGTTAAAAAAAAAAAAAAAAGAAAAGAAAAAGTGATACTGAAGCACCAAGTTGAAAAAAAGAGGTGATACTGAAGCAACAGATACTATCATTCTATCTTCTCAAAGTTACTTTATTCTTGAATTGTGACTTTTGTAGTTTCAGTTCTCTCAAACAAAAAAAAAATCTGATTTTTTTTCTTTTTCCTCATTGATTAGTTGTTTCTGCCATATATTTCCTTGCTGTTGGTATTGGTTTAAATTCTGCAAGTTGAATTTCTTGATCAAGTTTATTAGTTTCAGGAAGAACTGAAAAGGAGAAGCTTTGAGTGGAAAAAGGCAAGAGATTGATATGAACCCGCGGAATGGAATCCCTTGAACCCACAATCAATTTGAAAACTCACCCAAGAAAGCCAAGATCAAGTCAATGGATGGAGAATCTAGACTCCTTGAGAACCCGTTTCAAGAACCTAGATTATATTAAAATCTAGACTCGTTGAAGAACCTGCCTCAAGAACCCAAATTACAAAGGAGGAACGCCACAAAGGTTATGATTTACCTTTGATAAGTTCAGAAGTAGGAACGCCACAAAGGTTATGATCTACCTTTGATAAGTTCAAAAGTTCAATCAAGAACAAAAGGAGAAAACTCAACTCACTATGAAAATTCAATATAATTGTCTGCCTTCAAATGAGGCTACAAAGAGTATTTAAACCAAAACCTAATTAAAATCCTAACCTAGCTAGAACTCTTTTTTCCCACAAATACCCCTGCGTGAACAGTAATTCTAGTTTCTAAAAAGTAACTTTCCTAATAAACTCTTGGCCCAAATACAAGGCCTTTCTCAAGCCCATTTAGTCTAAACTAACAAAAAAATAAATCTTTTAATAAATTGAAAGCCTTGAATAACATTAGGCCCAAACTGCCCTAAGTCATTTCTTCCACAGCTTGTATCAAGTGGATCAAAATTGGTTCTCCTTCTTTCAAACCCACTTTGATTGTTGGGCTCTTGCTAGCTTCATCCCAAGTGGATTGCACCAATCCTTGCATTGCTTCCTTGATCTTCTTGGCTCTTGATCTTGTTATTGGCCCATCTGGAACTTGCAAAGGATCTTTAAGACTAGGCCCACCTTGGTTCCCATCAGAGTGTGAGACTAATATCGGAAACAAAAAGCCAATTTAAGAGTGAAACACGAGTGTGAGTGACATAATCTGAGTGCAAACACGTGAGGGAGTGTTGTGAGGAATTAATTTAAGCATTTCTCTATAGTTTCAAATATATATATATATATATATATTATGTCTTCCAGGGGCGAAACATCAAACAAAGAAGGACAGGCGGAGTCGTCTCTCATGTTGCGGGCTATGCAACAACAATTTGAACGCATGGACGTGATGTTTAATGAGATTCAGGATCGGATGGATAGGCAAGATGCTGTTATTGCTACTTGGCGCGAGGGACATCCTCAAGGAGGCCCTTATGTTAGAAGGCAAGCAAGGCGTGCACCCGTAGATGATGCTGACATGCCACCTTTGGAGGATGCCGATGATGAGCAAAGTGCTGTGGTTGGAGATTTATTGGTAGCAAGGCGAGTTCTCAATGTGCAGGTTAAGGAGGAAGAAAGTCGCCAAAGGGAGAACTTGTTTCATACTCGGTGCTTTGTAAACAACAAGAGTTTGCAGTGTCATTATCGATGGAGGGAGTTGCACAAACGTAGCCAGCACTTATTTGGTGGAGAAATTGGCCTTAACTACCTTGAAACATCCTCACCCTTATCGGCTTCAGTGGCTGAATGAATGTGGCGAAATCAAGGTGACAAGGCAAGTGTTGGTGGCATTATCCATTGGTAAATATGAGGATGAGGTGCTTTGTGATGTGGTTCCTATGCATGCATGCCATTTATTGTTGGGAAGACCATGGCAGTATGATAAGAGGGCTAAGCATGATGGATTCACAAATAGGTATTCTTTCACTCATAAAGGGCAGCCTATTATTCTTGTACCATTGACTCCAAAACAGGTCAGGGAGGACCAATTAAAGTTACAAAGCTCAAATGAAAAAAAGAAAGAAAAAGAAATGAAGGCCGAAATTGAAAAAAAAAGAGCGAGAGAAAAACATTGATCAGAGAGAAAAAGAAAGAGAGGGGATTTCGGCCATAGTGAGAGCAAGAGAGGAAAAATTCAATTACATTAGCAAAAAAAAGTGAGATCAAGAGAGCATTATTTTCACACCAGCCCCTTATTGTACTCATGTACAAGGAGGCTCTTTTGTGTACTAATGATCTCGTCGGTGCTTTGCCGAGCGTTATAGTTTCTCTTTTGCAGGAGTTTGAAGATGTCCTTCCCGAAGAAGTACCTTATGGATTACCTCCAATCCGAGGGATTGAACATCAAATTGATTTCATACCAGGTGCATCAATTCCAAACCGACCTCCTTATAGGAGTAATCCCGAGGAGACCAAGGAACTCCAGAGGCAAGTAGGTGAATTATTGGAGAAGGGGTATGTGCGTGAAAGCATGAGTCCTTGTGCAGTTCCGGTGCTATTAGTTCCTAAGAAGGATGGAACATGGAGAATGTGTGTTGACTGCCGAGCCATCAACAACATAACGGTAAAGTATCGTCATCCCATTCCTAGATTAGATGATATGCTGGATGAATTGCATGGTTCATGTGTCTTTACAAAAATTGATCTTAAGAGTGGATATCATCAGATTAGGATGAAGGAAGGTGATGAATGGAAAACTGCTTTTAAGACTAAATATGGTTTGTATGAGTGGTTTGTGATGCCTTTCGGTTTAACTAATGCTCCTGAGCACATTTATGCGTTTAATGAACCATGTTTTGCGTGCATTTATTGGCAGATTTGTCGTTGTGTATTTTGATGATATCCTAATTTATAGCAAACAACTTGGAAGAACATGTAATGCATTTGAAATCTCTGTTTTGGAAATTCTAAGGAAAGAAAAGTTGTTTGCTAATCTCAAGAAGTGCACCTTTTGCACGGATAAACTTGTGTTTCTTGGTTTTGTTGTTAGTAAGAGAGGAATTGAGGTGGACGAGGAAAAGGTTAAGGCAATCCAAGAGTGGCCAACGCCTACAACAATCAGCCAAGTGTGGAGTTTCCACGGCTTAGCTAGCTTCTATAGATGGTTTGTGCGTGATTTTAGTAGCTTAGCCTCACCTCTTACTGAAGTCATCAAGAAAAATGTGCCATTTAAGTGGGGGAAAGAACAAGAAAAGGCATTTAATCTGATCAAAGAAAAGTTAACTAATGCACCTTTGCTTGTTTTACCTAACTTTGCTAAAACTTTTGAAATTGAGTGTGATGCTTCAGGTATAGGTATTGGAGCTGTTTTGATGCAAGAAGGCCGTCCAGTTGCTTATTTCAGTGAAAAGTTGAGTGGGGCAGCCCTAAATTACCCGACTTATGATAAGGAGATGTACGCCTTGGTAAGGGCTTTGGAAAATTGGCAGCACTATCTATGGCCAAAGGAATTCGTGATTCACACAGATCATGAATCTTTGAAGCATTTGAAAGGACAGCAAAGGTTGAACAGACGCCATGCCAAGTGGGTGGAATTCATTGAAACATTTCCTTATGTGATCAGATACAAGCAAGGTAAGGAAAATGTGGTGGCTGACGCATTGTCCCGAAGGTATGCTTTACTTTCCATTTTAGATACAAAATTGCTTGGTTTTGAATACATTAAGGATTTGTATGCACAAGATTCTGATTTTGGTGAAGTGTTCAATGCATGTGAAAAAGTGGCGTTTGGTAAGTTTTATAGGCATGATGGATTTTTGTTTCGGGAAAATAAACTGTGTGTGCCTATGTGTTCTTTGCGTGAATTGTTTGTGAGAGAAGCTCATGGTGGTGGTTTGATGGGTCATTTTGGTGTAGCTAAGACATTAGGAATTTTGCATGATCATTTTTTTTGGCCTCATATGAAACGTGATGTGGAAAGAATCTGTGAGAAGTGTATCACGTGTAAACAGGCCAAGTCTAAGTTGAAACCCCATGGTTTGTACACCCCTTTGCCAATACCTAGTGAACCTTGGACTGATATTTCTATGGATTTTGTTTTGGGATTACCTAGGACTAAGAGGGGGAGAGATTCAGTTTTTGTGGTGGTAGGTAGATTTTCCAAGATGGCACACTTCATTGCATGTCATAAAACTGATGATGCATCACATATAGCTGATTTGTTCTTCAAAGAAATTGTTAGGTTACATGGCATGCCTAGGACCATTGTTTCTGATAGGGATGCAAAGTTTTTGAGTTACTTTTGGAAGACTTTGTGGGGAAAGTTGGGAACCAAGTTATTGTTTTCTACTACTTGTCATCCACAAACGGATGGTCAAACTGAAGTAGTGAATAGAACTTTGTCTTCTTTGTTACGTGCTATCATTAAAAAGAACTTGAAAACATGGGAAGATTGTTTGCCACATGTTGAATTTGCTTATAATCGAAGTATTCATTCTGCAACTAATTTTTCACCATTTGAAATGGTTTATGGTTTTAACCCATTGTCACCTTTGGATTTAACTTCTTTACCTTTGAGTGAACGTGTAAACTTAGATGGCAAAAAGAAGGCAGAATTTGTAAAGATGATTCATGAAAAGGCACGGCTGAACATTGAAAGGAGGACTAAACAATATGTCCAACAAGCCAACAAGGGACGCAAGAAGGTAGTGTTTGAACCTGGAGATTGGGTTTGGTTGCACTCAAGGAATGCTCGTTTTCCAGAGAAACGGCGTTCAAAACTCCTACCTCGGGGTGACGGACCCTTTCAAATAGTGGAACGCATCAATGATAATGCCTACAAGCTGGATCTTCCTGGTGAGTATAACATTAGTGCTACATTTAATGTTTCTGATCTTTCTCTTTTTGATGTAGGTGACGATTCGAGGTCGAATCCTTTTGAAGAGAGGGGGAATGATGAGAATCAACAAGCACTATTAAAGGATCCATTGCATGTTCCAGTTGGGCCAATTACTAGAGCAAGATCCAAGAAGATCAAAGAAGCACTTAATGGGCTGATTCAAGATATTTGGGCTGATTCTACAACGGGGCATTCCAAGCTTGGCCCAAAAGAAGATGAAGGCGTCATAAATTTAATCCAAGCTACTGATGGGGCTGATCATGCTTAATTGGGCCTAATTCCCTCAGAAATGGCATTGATTAATGGCTGAATATTTGCAAGGATTTAGAAAGGGAAAGGGGCTGATTACTTTCCAAAATCAGACCAATTAATTGGCTGATTTACTTTCCTTTTCCATGCCAATTAATTTGGCTGATTGACTTTTCCATTTCAGACTTTCCTTATGCGAAGTTTCCTTATCTATTTCAGTCTATTATTGGCTACTAATGTCAGACACAATTAGTGCTAATTTTAGGTCCTTAATTTTAGTCTTTTTAGAATCAAGTTATTTTCCTTTTATTGTAGGGGCATCTAGGGTTGAAAACAGGTTATAAATAGCCTGCACTCATTGTAATAGAGCACAATTGAATCTGAATACAAAGAAAAACGTGAGGTTTGTTTCTTCTATTAGTTCTTCAGTGAACTTGTGAACTTATCAAGGATTCTTCCTTGTGGCGTTCAAATTTGATACCTTCGGTTCATGATTCTTTCATAATCATTGGGTCGGGGTCTGTTATCTTTATACTTTCAATTCGCATTTCATTTATAAACGTTGGGTTGGGGTGTTCTATCAAAACTCTGATTTTAGCTTTCTTGGGCAAGTAATCCAATATTGTTTGCTGGGTCTCAAAGCGTGTCTATTGAGGATCGCATCATGGAGGTAATCCATAAGGTACTTCTTCGGGAAGGACATCTTCAAACTCCTGCAAAAGAGAAACAATAACGCTCGGCAAAGCACCGACGAGATCATTAGTACACAAAAGAGCCTCCTTGTACATGAGTACAATAAGGGGCAGGTGTGAAAATAATGCTCTCTTGATCTCACTTTTTTTTTGCAATGTAATTGAATTTTTCCTTTCTTGCTCTCACTATGGCCGAAATCCTCTCTCTTTCTTTTTCTCTCTGATCAATGTTTTTCTCTCTCTCTCTTTTTTCAATTTCGGCCTTCATTTCTTTTTCTTTCTTTTTTTCATTTGAGCTTTGTAACTTTAATTGGTCCTCCCTGACCTGTTTTGGAGTCAATGGTACAAGAATAATAGGCTGCCCTTATGAGTGAAAGAATACCTATTTGTGAATCCATCATGCTTAGCCCTCTTATCATACTGCCATGGTCTTCCCAACAATAAATGACATGCATGCATAGGAACCACATCACAAAGCACCTCATCCTCATATTTACCAATGGATAATGCCACCAACACTTGCCTTGTCACCTTGATTTCGCCACATTCATTCAGCCACTGAAGCCGATAAGGGTGAGGATGTTTCAAGGTAGTTAAGGCCAATTTCTCCACCAAATAAGTGCTGGCTACATTTGTGCAACTCCCTCCATCGATAATGACACTGCAAACTTTGTGATGGAGATCAAGGCACCACTTTGAAGGATCTCATTCAAGTACCAATTGGGCCAGTTACGAGAGCACGAGCAAAGAAGTTCAAGAATGTACTCAACGGGCTCATTCAAGAGTTATGGGCTCAAGCAAATTCGTGGAGGCCCATTGAGCATGATCCACCTGGGCAACAAAGAGTCGTCACCTTGATTCAAGTTCTAGAAGGATCCGGTCAAGGCTAAGAATTGGCAAGAAATATTTTAGGATTATTCTAGAAGGAGTATAAAATCAAATATTATTCAATAAGGATTATTCCATAAGTGATTTCTTTTCTTGGAGGAGAAGCTAAGGATTATTCCATAAGTGATTTCTTTTCTTGGAGGAGAAGCTAAGGATTATTCCATAAGTGATTTCTTTTCTTGGAGGAGAAGCTAAGGATTATTCCATAGGTGATTTCCTTTCTTGGAGGAGAAGCTAATTTCAGACGAAATCTACCTTAATTTTAGGATTCTTTTATTTGGTCTTTCAGTATTTTCCTTTAATAGATTGTATTCCTATTTCAAACCATGCATTATAAATAGCATGGACTCATTGTATTGAGCACATGATGGATCATTAATAAAAAAAACTGGTGAGGTTTATTCTCTTTGGTTCTTTGAAGAACTACTTGAACTTATCGGGATTTTCCGTGGCGTTCATCTCGACTTATCAAACGGAAACTCCATCACCGTTTGTGGCGTCTTCCTTATACCGAGGTTCTTGTTTGTCATAAACAACGGGTCGAGGTCTTCCATTCGAATCTGTCCATAGAACGATCTTGGGTTCCCTTTCGTTGTTGGGTCTCGTTATTCTTGACGAGGTTCACATCATCTGGTATCAAAGCATGGTTTCTAGTTCAGGTTTGCCTATCCTTTAACATCTTTCATTCCTTTGTTTCTTCTTTAGCCGTCCATATCATTTATCTCTTCTTAGCAGAATTTCCTTTACCCTATCTGTTCAACCTTTGTTTGTTCTTGTTGATGTCTAAACTATTGGTCTGGTCTCCCATCCCTTAGTTATTTCGAAAATCTTATTTTTTTATTATTCACAAAAGCTAGTTGCTGATAAAAAAAAAAAAAAAAAAAAAAAAAAAAAAAAGAGAGAGACTCGAAGAAGAAGACAAAAAAAGAAAAGAAAAAAGGAGTTCAAAAAAAAAAAAATTTCACTATTCTGTGCTTCCAAAATTTCAAACTGCCATATTCCTTCTAATTCTAATCTGAAAAAATTCCATATTCCTTGTGTCCAAATCTGAAATTCCTTGATTAGTTCTTGGTGAATTGTTGCGGGAAATTTTGAGTTGTTTGTTTAGTTTCAAAAGAACTGAAAGAGAATTATCGAGTGAAAGAGTGGTGAGAACATCGGAGGGTAAAAGCCATATTATTTTGAGTGAAACACGAGTGGAGAGTGATCCACATTCTTGAGTGTAAACACGTAAGGGAGTGATTCGTGAGGTCCTTTCTTTTTTGTTTCTTTTCTCTCTAACCTTTGTTTTGCAGCAATCATGACTTATGATAGTGGTAAGAGCATTGCCGAAGATGATACAAAATTGGCTGATCCGAAAGTGTTTATGGAGGCCATGATGAGTGAGATGAGGCGTGTGATGAAGATAGAGATGGAGCAGGTTCACGAACGGATAGATCAGATGGAGAATAGACATGAGGAGCAACCACAAAACGGTCGTAATCTGCGTAGAAGGGAAAGAGTTCCAGCGAGGGAGGAGGAAGAAGAGCGTTATGGGTTTGGTTTTGATGAAGAAGAAGATCGGGATTCCATTGTTAACAATAGGAGACTCGGAGGAAGATTTGGAGGAGCTAGGAATCGCGAAGATAACAACTTGGGTGGTATTAAGATGAAGATTCCGTCTTTTCAAGGTAGATCTGATCCTGAGGCATATCTTGAGTGGGAGAAGAAGATGGAGTTCGTGTTTGATTGCCACAATTACTCGGAGACAAAGAAGGTAAAATTAGCTGTGATTGAATTTTCTGAATATGCTGTTACTTGGTGGGATCAGCTTGTGATAAACAGGAGGCGGAATAGAGAACGACCAATAGACACATGGGAGGAGATGAAAGTAGTGATGAGAAAGCGGTTCATTCCAAGTTACTACTACAGAGAGTTGTACAAGAAGCTACAAGGTCTTAGACAAGGGAGTCGAAGCGTAGAGGATTACTACAAGGAGATGGAGATTGCTATGATCCGCGCTAATGTAGAGGAGGATCGGGAGGCCACAATGGCTAGATTTTTACTTGGCTTAAACCGGGAGATCCATGATAAGGTAGAGATGCAGCATTATGTGGAATTGGAAGATATGGTGCATATGGCTATCAAAGTGGAACAACAACTCAAGAGAGGGAGTGGGACACGTGCAGGCCATAACTCTAGTTCTACCTCTTGGAAATCGAGTCATGCCAAGCCGCTGGACAAGTCACAAACTCCCAAACCCGAGCCCAAGTCCGTGACCACCAGCCACGTTCCTCAAGGTAAAACCGAAGCCTCTACCTCTAGGAATCGTGATATTAAATGTTTTAGATGTCAAGGCAGGGGCCACATTGCAAGTCAATGTCTAAACAATCAAGTCATGGTGTTGCAAGCCAATGGTGAGATTGTGACCGATTGTGAAGATTCTGACACCGACGACATGCCGCCATTGGAGGATGTTTTCGAGGAGGAGTATTTAGCCCCTGACGCATTGACATTGGTGGCAAGAAGAGCATTGAGCTTGCAAGCAAAAGGAGTCGATGAAATACAGCGGGAGAACATCTTTCACACTAGGTGCTACGTTAAAGACAAGGTATGTAGTGTGATTATTGATGGTGGTAGTTGTACTAATGTTGCAAGCACAATTATGGTGGAGAAATTGGGATTGCCCATGGCAAAGCACCCTAGACCGTACAAGTTGCAATGGCTAAATGATAGTGGTGAGATAAGGGTGAACAAGCAAGTGCTAGTTGCATTTCGAATCGGTAAATACGAAGATGAAGTGATGTGTGATGTAGTACCGATGCAAGCGGGACATTTATTGCTAGGGCGTCCATGGCAGTTCGATAGGCAAGTGAAGCATGATGGCTTTACGAACAAGTACTCTTTTGTACTTAATCAACGATTAATCACTCTTGTACCATTGACACCGCAGCAAGTATACGAGGATCAAGTGAGATTACATTGCCATGGCCTGCCCAATAATATGTGACCAGCATGAATTGGAGCAACATCACAAAGTACTTCATCCTTGTACCTCCCAATTGAAAAAGAAATTAGCACTTGCTTATTTACCTTAATCTCCCCACAATCATTCAACCATTGCAACTTATACGGCCTAGGGTGTTTCAAGGTAGGTAAATTCAATTTTTCAACTAAGGTAGTGCCAGCAACATTAGTACAACTTCCCCCATCAATGATCATACTACATACCTTGTTGTTGATGTGACATCCAGTATGAAAGATGTTCTCCCTCTGTTGTTCCATGTCATCTTCTTTGTGATATGAACCCGCGGAATGGAATCCCTTGAACCCACAATCAATTTGAAAACTCACCCAAGAAAGCCAAGATCAAGTCAATGGATGGAGAATCTAGACCCGTTGAGAACCCGTTTCAAGAACCTAGATTATATTAAAATCTAGACCCGATGAAGAACCTATCTCAAGAACCCAGATTACAAGGAGGAACGCCACAAAGGTTGTGAGTTACCTTTGATAAGTTCAAAAGTTCAATCAAGAACAAGAGGAGAAAACTCAACTCACTATGAAAATTCAATATATTGTCTGCCTTCAAATGAGGCTACAAAGAGTATTTAAACCAAAACCTAATTAAAATCCTAACCAAGCTATAACTCTTTTTTCCCACAAATACCCCTGCGTGAACAGTAATTCTAGTTCCTAAAAAGTAACTTTCCTAATAAACCCTTGGCCCTAATACAAGGCCTTTCTCAGGCCCACTTATTCTAAACTAATAAAAATAAATCTTTTAATAAATTGAAAGCCTTGAATAGCAATAGGCCCAAACTTCCCTAAGTCATGTCTTCCACAGCTTGTATCAAGTGGATCAAAATTGGTTCTCCTTTTTCAAACCCACTTTGATTGTTGGGCTCTTGCTAGCTTCATCCCAAGTGGATTGCACCAATCCTTGCATTGCTTCCTTGATCTTCTTGGCTCTTGATCTTGTAATTGGCCCATCTGGAACTTGTAAAGGATCTTTAAGGCTAGGCCCATATACCGAGGTTCTTGTTTGTCATAAAAAAACGGGTCGAGGTCTTCCATTCGAATCTGTCCATAGAACGATCTTAGGTTCCCTTTCGTTGTTGGGTCTCGTTATTCTTGACGAGGTTCACATCATGCTAGCTTCATCCCAAGTGGAGTGCACCAATCCTTGCATTGCTTCCTTGATCTTCTTGGCTTTTGATCTTGTAATTGGCCTATCTGGAACTTGCAAAGGATCTTTAAGGCTAGGCCCACCTTGGTTCCCATCATTCCCCCTCTCCTCAAAAGGATTCGACCTCGAATCTTCACCTACATCAAATGGAGAAAGATCAGAAACATTGAAAGTAGCAAAAACTTTATACTCACCTGGAAGGTCCACTTGATAAGCATTGTCACTAATTTCCTCAAGAATTTGGAAAGGTCCATCTCCTCGAGGATGCAACTTAGTCTTTTTATGGGCTGGGAATCTTTCTTCGCGCATGTGAACCCAAACCCAATCTCCTGGTTCAAAGATGACACGCCTACGCCCTTTATTGGCTTGGGCAGCAACCCTTTCATTCTTTTGGGCAATTTGAAGCCGTACTGATGGGAACCAAGGTGGGCCTAGTCTTAAAGATCCTTTGCAAGTTCCAGATGGGCCAATTACAAGATCAAGGAAGCAATGCAAGGATTGGTGCAATCCACTTGGGATGAAGCTAGCAAGAGCCCAACAATCAAAGTGGGTTTGAAAGAAGGAGAACCAATTTTGATCCACTTGATACAAGCTATGGAAGATGATGGGAACCAAGGTGGGCCTAGTCTTAAAGATCCTTTGCAAGTTCCAGATGGGCCAATTACAAGATCAAGAGCCAAGAAGATCAAGGAAGCAATGCAAGGATTGGTGCAATCCACTTGGGATGAAGCTAGCAAGAGCCCAACAATCAAAGTGGGTTTGAAAGAAGGAGAACCAATTTTGATCCACTTGATACAAGCTGTGGAAGATATGACTTAGGGAAGTTTGGGCCTATTGTTATTCAAGGCTTTCAATTTATTAAAAGATTTATTTTATTAGTTTAGAATAAGTGGGCTTTAAGGCCCAAGTTACTGTAGCGTGGCACTGTTCACGTAGGGGTATTTTAGGTTAAAAAGAGTTCTAGTTTGGTTAGGATTTTAATTAGGTTTTGGTTTAAATACTCTTTGTAGCCTCATTTGAAGGCAGACAATTATATTGAATTTTCATAGTGAGTTGAGTTTTCTCCTCTTGTTCTTGATTGAACTTTTGAACTTATCAAAGGTAGATCATAACCTTTGTGGCGTTCCTACTTTTGAACTTATCAAAGGTAAATCATAACCTTTGTGGCGTTCCTCCTTTGTAATTTGGGTTCTTGAGGCAGGTTCTTCAACGGGTCTAGATTTTAATATAATCTAGGTTCTTGAAACGGGTTCTCAACGGGTCTAGATTCTCCATCCATTGACTTGATCTTGGCTTTCTTGGGTGAGTTTTCAAATTGATTGTGGGTTCAAGGGATTCCATTCCGCGGGTTCATATCATTTGGTATCAGAGCAAGGTTTCCAATCAGGTCTTATTCTATCTTTTCTTGCTTGCTTATTTGATTCTAGGGCTTCATTGTTCTAGGGTTACAAAAAAAAAAAAAAAAAAAAACGTGGCTGCCAAATTCCATTGTTCTAGTGTTTGTGTTGGCTTAAACCTCTTATTGAAGAGTTTGTGTTGGATGAAACTTCTTGTTCTAGAGTTTGTGTTGGTTGAAACCTCTTATTCAAGAGTTTGTGTTGGCTTAAACTTCTTGTTCTAGAGTTTGTGTTGGCTCAAATCTCTTATTCGTTTTATTGTGATCAAATCTGTTGCTGAAAAAAAAAAAAAAAAAAAAAAAAAAATCCGAAAATTTGTTATGAGCCTTATCATCAACGGGGCTGCATACATCATTATAGTTACTCTTTCATTCGTTTTTTATTCCCTTATTCTTATTCTTGTTCTTGTTCTTGTTCTTGTTTCTTGGACCTAATTACTAGTTGGGATAAAACAAGGTTCTTGTTCTTGTTTCTTGATTGAGTTCAATTAGTTCTTGAAGAACTTGAGTGGGAAAACTCTTGAGGTAAAAGGCAAGAGAGTGTGAGACTATTATCAAAAAAAAAAAAAAATTGCCAATTAAGAGTGAAATACGAGTGGAGTGCCATTGTTCGAGTGTAAACACGTAAGGGAGTGTGTGAGGTTTTCCACTAACATTTTTTTTTTTTTTGCAGCACATTACGATGTCTCATAAGGGTGACTCATCACCTAAGGGGAAGGCAGATAACTCATCCTTTGTGTTGCAAGCCATGCAACAACAGTTTGAGCGGTTGAACTTTGTGTTGGGTGAAGTGAGGGATAGGATGGATCTTCAAGATGCAGCAATTAGAAATCTGCAAGGTGGGAGAGATAGGAGGCGACGTGAGCGTAGGGTTGAAAATGAGTATGAGAATGAAGGAGATGGTGAGGATGAGGAAGACTTAGCATCTGAAGTTGGGTCGGGTAGACATAGACGAGTTAGGCGTGAAAGAGGACATGAGTGGAACCCAGGGGGTCGGGATGGTGTAGATCGAAGCCTTGGGAACATCAAAATGAAAATACCATCTTTCCAAGGTAGAACTGACCCTGAGGTTTATCTAGAGTGGGAGAAAAAAATAGACCTAGTGTTTGATTGTCATAATTACTCTGAAGAGAAGAAAGTGAAGTTGGCAGTAATAGAGTTCACTGATTATGCTATTATTTGGTGGGATCAATTAGTGACCAATAGAAGGAGGAATACTGAGAGGCCTGTAGAGACGTGGGGAGAGTTGAAAGCTCTCATGAGGCGGAGATTTGTACCTAGCCACTTCTATAGGGACCTTTACCAAAGGCTCCAAAATCTTACACAGGGGTCTAGGAGTGTGGAGGATTACCATAAGGAGATGGAGGTGGCGATGATTCGGGCTAATGTAGAGGAGGATCGGGAGGCCACCATGGCTAGATTTTTGAGTGGTTTGAATAGGGACATAGCCAATGTAATTGAATTGCAGCATTATGTGGAGATAGAGGACATGGTGCACATGGCTATGAAGGTGGAGAGACAGTTAAAGAGAAAAGGGACAGCAAGGTACACTTCGGTTTCTAATACTACTTGGAAATCAAAGTGGGATAGGAATGATTCAGCTGAAGCAAAGAGAAAGACCGAACCACCTAAGGGAAAAGATGAGGGAACTAGCAACAAACCCAAGGTAGAATCTCAACCTTCACGGAATAGAGATATTAAATGCTTTAAGTGTTTGGGTTCAGGGCACATCGCTTCTCAATGTCCAAACAGGCGGGTGATGATTATGCGCGACAATGGGGAGGTGATGACTGAGAGTGAGGATGATAGTGATGGAGATGCCCGAGTTGGTTGATGCTAGTGATGATGATGGAGTGGTATACCCCGTGACAGGTGAGTCTCTTGTTGCCAGGCGTGCTCTCAATACACACATTAAGGTGGATGATGCAGAGCAACAGAGAGAGAACATTTTCCATACTAGATGCCACGTCAACAATAAGGTATGTAGTATGATCATTGATGGGGGGAGTTGTACTAATGTGGCTAGCACTATTTTGGTAGAGAAATTGAATTTACCAACCTTAAAACACTCTAGACCATACAAATTGCAGTGGTTGAATGATTGTGGAGAGGTTAGGGTGGATAGGCAAGTGTTAGTTACTTTTTCAATTGGGAAGTATCTGGATGAGGTGCTTTGTGATGTTGTGCCTATGCATGCTGGCCATATTTTGTTGGGGAGGCCGTGGCAGTATGATAGGAGGGTGACACATGATGGGTTCAAGAACATGTACAGCTTTGTAAAGGGGGGCAAAACAATCAAGCTTGCTCCTTTAACTCCAAGCCAAGTCTATGAGGACCAACTGAAACTGCAAAGTGAGGTTGCTCATAAAAGAAAGTGTGAAAATGAGAGTGATAAAAAAAGAAAGAGTGAAAAAGAGATTGAGCAAAAAAGAAAGATTGAGAGTGAAAATGAGCAAAAAAGAAAGAGTGAAAAAAATTGAGCAAAAAAGAAAAGTGAGAGAAAATGAGAAAAAAGAAAGAGATTGAGCAAAAAGTGAGAAAGAGTGAGATTCTTCTTGTCTATGAATCTTAATCTTGATGAAAAGTTTGAGGAGTATTCCCAGAGGAGATGCCAAATGAGTTGCCACCCATTAGAGGCATTGAACACCAGATTGATTTTGTGCCCGGAGCTGCTATTCCAAACCGACCAGCCTATAGGAGTAATCCAGAGGAGACAAAGGAGCTTCAAAGGCAAGTTGAGGATTTGATGAGCAAGGGGTACGTGAGGGAGAGCATGAGCCCATGTGCAGTACCAGTGCTACTAGTGCCAAAGAAGGATGGGACGTGGAGGATGTGCGTTGATTGCAGGGCGATCAACAATATCACGGTAAAGTATCGCCATCCCATTCCTAGATTAGATGATATGCTTGATGAATTGCATGGCTCATGTATTTTCAGTAAAATTGATCTTAAAAGTGGGTATCATCAAATTAGAATGAAAGAGGGTGATGAATGGAAAACTGCTTTTAAGACTAAGTATGGGCTTTATGAATGGTTGGTTATGCCATTTGGCCTTACTAATGCACCCAGTACTTTCATGAGATTAATGAACCATGTCCTACGTGCGTTCATAGGCAAGTTTGTGGTTGTGTACTTTGATGACATCCTAGTATACAGCAAGGACTTAAATGAACATATTGAGCATTTGAGATATGTGTTTGATGTGTTAAAATGTGAAAAGTTGTATGCTAATTTCAAGAAATGTAACTTTTGCATGGAAAAAGTTGTTTTTCTTGGTTATGTTGTTACTACAACAGGTATTGAGGTGGATGAAGAGAAAGTCAAGGCCATCAAGGAGTGGCCAACGCCAAAGAGCATCACTGAGGTAAGAAGCTTTCATGGCTTAGCTAGCTTTTATCGGCGTTTTGTTAAAGACTTTAGCACCCTGGCTGCACCACTCACTGAGATAATTAAAAAGAATGTTGGGTTTCATTGGGGAGCTGATCAAGATAATGCTTTTGCCACTATTAAAGAAAGGTTGTGCTCTGCCCCTGTGTTAGCATTACCTAATTTTAACAAAACTTTTGAGATTGAATGTGATGCCTCAGGAATAGGGATTGGAGCTGTTTTGATGCAGGATAGGCGGCCCATAGCCTTCTTCAGTGAGAAGCTTAGTGGGGCGTCCTTGAAGTACCCTACTTATGACAAAGAGCTTTATGCTCTTGTTCGTGCATTAGAGACTTGGCAGCACTACTTGTGGCCTAGGGAATTTGTGATCCACACCGATCATGAATCATTGAAGCATCTCAAGGGTCAAGGTAAGTTGAATCAAACGGCATGCTAGATGGCTGGAATACATTGAGACCTTTCCATATGTCATCCGTTACAAACAAGGTAAGGAGAATATTGTTGCTGATGCTTTATCCCGGAGGTATGTACTTCTTACTTCTATGAGTGCTAAGTTGCTTGGCTTTGAATATGTGAAAGACATGTATGCTGATGACGCTGACTTTTCTAATGTGTATAAGGCATGTGATAAGACGGACATTCGGTAAGTTTTACAAGCACGATGGTTATTTGTTTAAAGAAAGCAAACTCTGTGTGCCAAGTTGTTCTATGCGTGAGTTATTGGTGCGTGAGGCACATGGTGGGGGATTAATGGGACACTTTGGTGTCAAGAAAACTTTAGACATCTTGCATGAACATTTCTTTTGGCCTAAAATGAAGAAAGATGTGAATCGCATTTGTGGCAGGTGCATTACATGTAGAAAAGCCAAATCTAAGGTTTTGCCACATGGGTTGTATACACCCTTACCTGTTCCTAGTGAGCCATGGGTAGACATATCTATGGACTTTGTTTTGGGGCTGCCTAGGACAAAAAGGGGTAGAGATTCTATTTTTGTGGTTGTGGATAGATTTAGTAAGATGGCACATTTCATTCCATGCCATAAAACAGATGATGCCACAAACATAGCTGACTTGTTTTTCAGGGAGATAGTGCGACTCCATGGAGTACCTCGGAGTATTGTTTCTGATAGGGATGTTAAATTCCTTAGCTACTTTTGGAAGGTGTTGTGGGGTAAATTGGGTACTAAGCTCTTATTTTCCACTACTTGTCATCCGCAGACTGATGGTCAGACTGAAGTAGTTAATAGGACTTTAACTCAGCTTTTACGCACTGTTGTTCATAAGAATTTAAAAACTTGGGAGGATTGTTTGCCATTTATAGAGTTTGCATATAATAGGGCCATGCATTCTACTACTTCTTATTCCCCTTTTGAAATTGTTTATGGTTTTAATCCACTTACTCCTTTAGACTTAATGCCTTTACCTATTGATGGCAGGAGTAGCTTGGATGGACAAAAGAAGGCGGAGTTGGTGAAGTCACTTCATGAGAGGGTACGGCTTCAAATTTCCCAAAAGAATGAAAGGGTTGCTTCCCAAGCCAATAAAGGGCGAAGGACGTGTTATCTTTGAACCAGGAGATTGGGTTTGGGTTCACATGCGCAAAGAAAGATTCCCAGCCCATATCCTCGAGGAATGGACCTTTCCAAATTCTTGAGAAAATTAATGACAATGCTTATAAAGTGGACCTTCCAGGTGAGTATAAAGTTTCTGCTACTTTCAATGTTTCTGATCTTTCTCCATTTGATGTAGGTGAAGATTCGTGGTCGAATCCTTTTGAGGAGAGGGGGAATGATGGGAACCAAGGTGGGCCTAGTCTTAAAGATCCTTTGCAAGTTCCAGATGGGCCAATTACAAGATCAAGAGCCAAGAAGATCAAGGAAGCAATGCAAGGATTGGTGCAATCCACTTGGGATGAAGCTAGCAAGAGCCCAACAATCAAAGTGGGTTTGAAAGAAGGAGAACCAATTTTGATCCACTTGATACAAGCTGTGGAAGATATGACTTAGGGAAGTTTGGGCCTATTGTTATTCAAGGCTTTCAATTTATTAAAAGATTTATTTTATTAGTTTAGAATAAGTGGGCTTTAAGGCCCAAGTTACTGTAGCGTGGTACTGTTCACGTAGGGGTATTTTAGGTTAAAAGAGTTCTAGTTTGGTTAGGATTTTAATTAGGTTTTGGTTTAAATACACTTTGTAGCCTCATTTGAAAGGCAGACAATTATATTGAATTTTCATAGTGAGTTGAGTTTTCTCCTCTTGTTCTTGATTGAACTTTTGAACTTATCAAAGGTAGATCATAACCTTTGTGGCGTTCCTACTTTCTGAACTTATCAAAGGTAAATCATAACCTTTGTGGCGTTCCTCCTTTGTAATTTGGGTTCTTGAGGCAGGTTCTTCAACGGGTCTAGATTTTAATATAATCTAGGTTCTTGAAACGGGTTCTCAACGGGTCTAGATTCTCCATCCATTGACTTGATCTTGGCTTTCTTGGGTGAGTTTTCAGATTGATTATGGGTTCAAGGGATTCCATTCCGCGGGTTCATATCAGAAGATATGACTTAGGGAAGTTTGGGCCTATTGTTATTCAAGGCTTTCAATTTATTAAAAGATTTATTTTATTAGTTTAGAATAAGTGGGCTTTAAGGCCCAAGTTACTGTAGCGCGGCACTGTTCACGTAGGGGTATTTTTGGAAGATAGAGTTTTACTTTGGTTAGGGTTTTAATTAGGTTTTAGTTTAAATACTCTTTGTAGCCTCATTTGAAGGCAGACAATATATTGAATTTTCATAGTGAGTTGAGTTTTCTCCTCTTGTTCTTGATTGAACTTTTGAACTTATCAAAGGTAACTCACAACCTTTGTGGCGTTCCTCCTTGTAATTTGGGTTCTTGAGGCAGGTTCTTCAACGGGTCTAGATTTTAATATAATCTAGGTTCTTGAAATGGGTTCTCAACGGGTCTAGATTCTCCATCCATTGACTTGATCTTGGCTTTCTTGGGTGAGTTTTCAAATTGATTGTGGGTTCAAGAGATTCCATTCCGCGGGTTCATATCATTTGGTATCAGAGCAAGGTTTCCAATCAGGTCTAATTCTATCTTTTTCTTTCTTGCGTATTTGATTCTAGGGCATCATTGTTCTAGGGTTACAAAAAAAAAAAAAAAAAAACGTGGCTGCTGAAGTTCATTGTTCAAGAGTTTGTGTTGGTTGAAACCTCTTGTTCAAGAGTTTGTGTTGGCTGAAACCTCTTGTTCTAAAGTTTGTGTTGGCTGAAATCTCTTGTTCTAGGGGCTGCCGTATATCCCCTTATTCTAGGGTTTTTAAGTTATTGTTCAGGTTTCATCAATTGCTTATTCGTTTGATTGTGATCAAATCCGTTGCTGAAAAAAAAAAAAAAAAATCCGAAAATTTGATCTGGTTCTTGTTCTTGATCTGGTTCTGGTTCTTGTTCTTGTTCTTGTTCTTGTTCTTATTCTGGTTCTTGTTCTTGTTCTTGTTCTTGTTTCTTGGGTCTAATTACTAGTTGGGATAAAACAAGGTTCTTGTTCTTGTTTCTTGATTGAGTTCAGTTAGTTCTTGAAGAACTTGAGTGGGACAACTCTTGAGGTAAAAGGCAAGAGAGTGTGAGACTATTATAAAAAAAAAAAAAAAAATATAGCCAATTAAGAGTGAAATACGAGTGGAGTGCCATTATTCGAGTGTAAACATGTAAGGGAGTGTGTGAGGTTTTCCACTAACATTTTTTTTCGTGCAGCACATTACAATGTCTCATAGGAGTGACTCATCACCAAAGGGGAAGGCAGATAACTCATCCATTGTGTTGCAAGCCATGCAACAACAGTTTGAGCAGTTAAACTTTGTGTTGGGTGAAGTGAGGGATAGGATGGATCATCAAGAAACAGCGATTAGAAATCTGCAAGGTGGGAGAGATAGGAGGCGATGTGAGCGTAGGGTTGAAAATGAGTATGAGAATGAAGGAGATGGTGAGGATGAGGAAGACTTAGCATCTGAAGTTGGGTCGGGTAGACATAGACGAGTTAGGCGTGAAAGAGGACATGTGATGAGAATCAACAAGCACTATTAAAGGATCCATTGCATGTTCCAGTTGGGCCAATTACTAGAGCAAGATCCAAGAAGATCAAAGAAGCACTTAATGGGCTGATTCAAGATATTTGGGCTGATTCTACAACGGGGCATTCCAAGCTTGGCCCAAAAGAAGATGAAGGCGTCATAAATTTAATCCAAGCTACTGATGGGGCTGATCATGCTTAATTGGGCCTAATTCCCTCAGAAATGGCATTGATTAATGGCTGAATATTTGCAAGGATTTAGAAAGGGAAAGGGGCTGATTACTTTCCAAAATCAGACCAATTAATTGGCTGATTTACTTTCCTTTTCCATGCCAATTAATTTGGCTGATTGACTTTTCCATTTCAGACTTTCCTTATGCGAAGTTTCCTTATCTATTTCAGTCTATTATTGGCTACTAATGTCAGACACAATTAGTGCTAATTTTAGGTCCTTAATTTTAGTCTTTTTAGAATCAAAGTTATTTTCCTTTTATTGTAGGGGCGTCTAGGGTTGAAAACAGGTTATAAATAGCCTGCACTCATTGTAATAGAGCATTATTGAATCTGAATACAAAGAAAAACGTGAGGTTTGTTTCTTCTATTAGTTCTTCAGTGAACTTGTGAACTTATCAAGGATTCTTCCTTGTGGCGTTCAAATTTTATACCTTCGGTTCATGATTCTTTCATAATCATTGGGTCGGGGTCTGTTATCTTTATACTTTCAATTCGCGTTTCATTTATAAACGTTGGGTTGGGGTGTTCTATCAAAACTCTGATTTTAGCTTTCTTGGGCAAGTAATCCAATATTGTTTGCTGGGTCTCAAAGCGTGTCTATTGAGGATCGCATCATTTGGTATCAGAGCTTGGCTCTAAAATCAGGTTTACCTTTTGTTTCTTGTTATCATTCTATCTTTTTCCGTTTCTGTTCTTTATTCCTTATTCTTTGTTTTTGTGTTGTGCACCAAGTTGAAAAAAAAAAAAAAAAAAAAAGGGTGATACTGAAGCACCAAGTTAAAAAAAAGAAAAAAAGAAAAGAAAAAGTGATACTGAAGCACCAAGTTGAAAAAAAGAGGTGATACTGAAGCAACAGATACTATCATTCTATCTTCTCAAAGTTACTTTATTCTTGAATTGTGACTTTTGTAGTTTCAGTTCTCTCAAACAAAAAAAAAAAAAAATCTGATTTTTTTTCTTTTTCCTCATTGATTAGTTGTTTCTGCCATATATTTCCTTGCTGTTGGTATTGGTTTAAATTCTGCAAGTTGAATTTCTTGATCAAGTTTATTAGTTTCAGGAAGAACTGAAAAGGAGAAGCTTTGAGTGGAAAAAGGCAAGAGAGTGTGAGACTAATATCGGGAAAAAAAAAAGCCAATTTAAGAGTGAAACACGAGTGTGAGTGACATAATCTGAGTGCAAACACGTGAGGGAGTGTTGTGAGGAATTAATTTAAGCATTTCTCTATAGTTTCATATATATATATATATATATATATATTATGTCTTCCAGGGGCGAAACATCAAACAAAGAAGGACAGGCGGAGTCGTCTCTCATGTTGCGGGCTATGCAACAACAATTTGAACGCATGGACGTGATGTTTAATGAGATTCGGGATCGGATGGATAGGCAAGATGCTGTTATTGCTACTTGGCGCGAGGGACGTCCTCAAGGAGGCCCTTATGTTAGAAGGCAAGCAAGGCGTGCACCCGTAGATGATGCTGACATGCCACCTTTGGAGGATGCCGATGATGAGCAAAGTGCTGTGGTTGGAGATTTATTGGTAGCAAGGCGAGTTCTCAATGTGCAGGTTAAGGAGGAAGAAAGTCGCCAAAGGGAGAACTTGTTTCATACTCGGTGCTTTGTAAACAACAAAGTTTGCAGTGTCATTATCGATGGAGGGAGTTGCACAAACGTAGCCAGCACTTATTTGGTGGAGAAATTGGCCTTAACTACCTTGAAACATCCTCACCCTTATCGGCTTCAGTGGCTGAATGAATGTGGCGAAATCAAGGTGACAAGGCAAGTGTTGGTGGCATTATCCATTGGTAAATATGAGGATGAGGTGCTTTGTGATGTGGTTCCTATGCATGCATGCCATTTATTGTTGGGAAGACCATGGCAGTATGATAAGAGGGCTAAGCATGATGGATTCACAAATAGGTATTCTTTCACTCATAAAGGGCAGCCTATTATTCTTGTACCATTGACTCCAAAACAGGTCAGGGAGGACCAATTAAAGTTACAAAGCTCAAATGAAAAAAAGAAAGAAAAAGAAATGAAGGCCGAAATTGAAAAAAAAAAAGAGAGAGAAAAACATTGATCAGAGAGAAAAAGAAAGAGAGGGGATTTCGGCCATAGTGAGAGCAAGAGAGGAAAAATTCAATTACATTGCAAAAAAAAGTGAGATCAAGAGAGCATTATTTTCACACCAGCCCCTTATTGTACTCATGTACAAGGAGGCTCTTTTGTGTACTAATGATCTCGTCGGTGCTTTGCCGAGCGTTATTGTTTCTCTTTTGCAGGAGTTTGAAGATGTCCTTCCCGAAGAAGTACCTTATGGATTACCTCCAATCCGAGGGATTGAACATCAAATTGATTTCATACCAGGTGCATCAATTCCAAACCGACCTCCTTATAGGAGTAATCCCGAGGAGACCAAGGAACTCCAGAGGCAAGTAGGTGAATTATTGGAGAAGGGGTATGT
>OU015764.1:40165530-40178030 GCA_907173295.1 Fagus sylvatica | reverse complement strand
TGATTCCCTTCCAACCTTACCTGTGCTGCCTCCTCTTGTTTGTGACTCTCTTCCCCTTTTTATATCAAATGAATCAGAGTTTTAAAACCTTTGTTTTCTGATATTATCCGTTTGTTTAAAACTTGAATTTCAAATTATTGCCAGTTGATTTCAGATATTCACAGATAATTGGTGATCTTCTTAACTCCTTAAAACACTGAATGATTTAATTCAAATGTTTTAATTAATTAATTAATCAACAATTATCCAATTAACTTGTTCAGTTTATCCAATGTGCTAGAGTCCATGATAATTTAATACTTTGAGCCAATAAGATATTTACACCTTATTAATTAAAATTAATCCAATTAATGGACCAATCATAATTAATTTGGATTAATCTTATGTGCCCAATGCCATTTAATTATTATGCACTCTGTTCATTAAAACTTCAACTGGATATAATTTTCACACACGTGGTCCGATTCAAACACATGACACGTCATTTCAATCGTCTCAACTTAAAGATCTGTTTGATTACTTTTAGTTGTCGATCAGACGGTCAAAAACACTGTTGGTTTAAAACCCTAATTTAGGCAAGTTGTGCACTTTCCGTATTTAGAATTTTAATTTGTGAAAACCCTAGTTTGTGTGAGGGTTAGAATGTAGGTAGCAAAATGGGGTGTCAACAGAATGCCCCTCATTGGCAGAGCTTGTAAAGCGAATGTCAATGTTTGAGAAAGACACCGAGTTTTGCGACCGAATGTTGGGGATAATTTTAAGTGTTTGTAACAACCCAACAAATTTGAAAACTTTTTTAGGATTTGATTTTATGTTGTCCATAACAACCTAAAAAATTGGAGAATATCAGGAATGATTTTATGTTGTAAGAAACAACCTGATATTTTTTCAAAACTTTTTAGGATTTGATTTTAAGTGTTTTAACAACCTAAAAAAGGGTATCGGGATAGATTTTATGTTGTTTCAAACAACCCTATATTTTGGAACTTTTTAGGATTTGATTTTATGTTGTCCATAACAACCTAAAAATGTGAATATACTAGGAATGATTTTATGTTGTAGAAAACAACCCAATATTTTTGAAACTTTTTAGGATTTTGATTTTATATTGTCAATAACAACCTGAAAAAGTGGGTATATCAGGAATGATTTTATGTTGTAAGAAACAACCCGATATTTTTTGAAAACTTTTTAGGATTTGATTTTAAGTGTTTTAACAACCTAAAAATTTTGCCGGGAATTATTTTACGTGGTTCCAAGACAACCCGAGCATGTGTGTTGTCAGAATCTTGTTAAGATGATACCGAAAATTTTTAGCCGTCTGAAGGCGTAACTCCGGATTTTTCAAACTTTTTAATCTCCTTGCTAGAATCAAAATGCATTCGGTATCTTGTTCAACTGGTAGGTAGGCACGTATGCTCCTGCAAAAACAAAAACAATTCTTTTTCAAAAAATTAGATATCCTCTACAAAAGATAATCTTGGGCCAATGCCCCTAGTTTAAACAAGTCATGAGAACAAGCTAATTGTTTACAGCTCAAGATCATGGAATGTGTGAATGTGGATGTGAATCTGGTACTGTGAGTGTGGGTGTGGGACCGAGCCTTAGTGAAGACTGCCTACGTACCTCTATCAAAGAGGATCAGGTCCGAACGTAGTTCGAAATATGGAAAGTGTGGGTAAATGAATGTAGGTGTGGGACCGAGCCTTAAGGAAGGCTGCCTACGTACCTCCATCACAGAGGATCAGGTCTGAACGTAGTTCGAAATGTGGGGTGTGTGAATTCTTATTTGGAAGTTCAAAGCGTATGTGTGGACCTCTTGTGTGGAAGGGAAAAGTGGTACATATGTGTATGTGTAGACATTGGGAGATGCAAAATTGTATGGTTGTGAACCTTTTGTGTGGTAGTTCAAAATATCTGTAGACTTCTTGTGTGGAAGTGAAAAATGTTTTTTTATTGGAGATGATTTTATGTTCTCACAAATAATCCAAATTTTTTGTTGTTTTTGGATGTCTTGTGTCTTAACTGTGTAACTTGACTTGTGATCTCAGTTGTGTACCTTGATTTTATTCCTTGGTTGTGTACCTCTTTTGGAGAAAGTCTTTCAAAAATGAAAAGATGGAACTTTGTAAATCATTTTGAAAACTAATTTTTTAAATGGATGCAATCCGTTATGTAAACGACAATCTTGAGAAACTTTTGTTTTCTTGGGAAGACATGTTGACAAACCCTAAGGTTGCAAAACAAAACTGTTCTCTTTCACTTTGAGGGGATTAAAGTCATTAAACCCTTATAAACATATTTGCATTTCTCTTGGAGCTTGTAAGGCTGAATCCTTCGAAGGCAATTAAAGAGATGAAGTGATTGAGAGTTTTCCCGAATCAACAAAATGACGAAAAAGCAATGATATTTTTGAAAAGTTTGGATGACCTTTGCAAGTCAATATTGTTTGGAGCAATGATAGAGACATGCTATTGACTTGAAATTCTGACCCATTGACAAACTAGGGAGAATGCCCCTAATTTGGAGATTTGTGATCTGGTTTGGATCATGTTGAGGAAAGACTGTTTAGCCGACAAACTAGGGAGAATGCCCCTAGTTTGGAGATGTGTGATCTTGTGTGGATCATGTTGTGGAAAGATAAGTTGACAAACTAGGGAGAATGCCCCTAGTTTGGAGATGTGTGATCTTGTGTGGATCATGTTGTGGGAAGAAGTTTAGTGACAAACTAGGGAGAATGCCCCTAGTTTGGAGATGTGTGATCTTGTGTGGATCATGTTGTGGGAAGAATTGACAAATTAGGGAGAATGCCCCTAGTTTGGAGATGTAGATGAAGCACTTGGAAAACAAAGGGGGATGCCCCAAGTTTTGACTTGAAATTGAAGTCTTCGAAAGAGACTTGACTGTTTGCAATGAGAAAGAAAGTGAACTCTGAGTTTGAACCATTTGTTATGATTCACCTTTTCATGGGAGATTTGATTGGTGTTTGGACCATCCATCATTTTTTCTTTTTTTTTTTCTTTTGCTCTAACTTTTGCCTAGGCTGCCTTTTCAGGTTTTCAACCTAGCGAGCACTTTTCATACTTCCAATGGAGAATAACGAAAGAGCTTAACATCATGTCTTGAGCAAGCAGAACCTCAAGGAGGGCTTTGTTTATCGGTTATAATGTAGGCCGGGTTTGGGCTGTGAAAAGAAAGTTATAAAGGCTCAAATTCCCCAATGTACCCCCAAGTGTGAACTCCAAGGATTGGATTTGCTTCGTGACTTCTTTCCTTTGCTTTTTTCCTTTCACGTCTTCTTTGTATTTGTGTTGACGCATTTGACTTTTCTTATCTTTGTGTTGGCATCCTTTGTCAGAGACGCCCTTTTTTTTGTATGTTGACCTTTGTGTCAAGTGTTCTCAATTTGCTTCATTCTTATTGAAGATTGACGCCTCCGTCGAGCATGTCCTTGTTCTTTTGTTCTTCCTTCTTTGACACTTTGATCTTGAGAAAGAAATCCATGATCTCCTTTTTGTTCACATCTAAAATTCCCACCCCAGGTTTGGTTTATGGGTTTCAAGAAAGAAAAGGCTCATTTTTTTTAAAGGCCCAAATTGGCTAGCAAGTGATTGCATTTGTAGGGTGTTGGCAAGAATATTTGGGTTTAATGAAAAATGGCCTCCTGTCCTTGGTAGAGCTTGCTTTTGGCATGCAGTGTTTGAGCTCTTTTGATGAGTTCTTTCTTGGAAGTAATTCTCTCTTTTTTCTTTGTGGAAGCCCTAATTTTTGCTTAGGCCGCCCTTTCGGGTTTTCGACCTAACAGGCTTTCATTTCTCTTTTTGCATGGATGGATCCATTGTAAGCCCAACTATTAAGGATACTTTTCTGAATGAATGTGCAAGAATGTGACAAATCATGACCGGATTTAGAAGGAATTTCGGAAGGAGTGACTCGAGATCTCTCAATGACCTTATTTCCTTGATTGTCTTTCTAGGATCCATTCTTTTGTTGTTCCAAGTATTTGGCGACAATTTTTATATGAATTGAATGAAAATGATCCCCTTCTCGGTGCAAATTGATTGGTCAAGTGATGTGACCCTATGATTTGTCATTTGTTGCCCAAGAAAGAAGATTTCAAAAATTTGATTTTCCAAAAGTACTTTTGCAAAAACAATTTTGAAAATTTTCCTTCTCCAAAAAGATGTGAGAACATGGGAGACTTGAAGATTGTTGCTTAAAGTTTCTTTTTGATGATGTGATCAAATTTCAAGCAATTGTAATTTGAGACGTGAATTTTAACCATTAGGGTGTGATTCAAAAATGTGAATTTTAACCATTAAGGTGTGATTCAACAATGTGGATTTTGACCATTAAGGTGTGATTCAAAAATGTGGATTTTGACCATTAAGGTGTGATTCATTTCGTGAATTTTAACCTTTGAAATGTGATTCATTTTGTGAGTTTTAACCATTGAGGTGTGATTCAGAAAATGAGAATTTTAACCATTGAGGTGTAATTTAATTGGTGAATTTAAACCATTTAAGGTGTGAGAGAATTTTAACCGTGTGAGGTGTGATTCAATTGGTGAATTTTAACTATTTAAGGTGTGATTTAGAAATGAGGATTTTAACCATTGAGGTGTTAGTGAATTTTAACCATGTGAGGTGTAATTCATTTGGGAAAGTTTAACCATTTAAGGTGTGATTTGGAAATGAGGATTTTAACCATTGAGGTGTGAGTGAATTTTAACCATGTGAGGTGTAATTCTTTTGGGAAAGTTTAACCATTTAAGGTGTAATGGGTTAATTTCAATTGTGCGAGTTGTGTGAGAGATTTTTAACCGTGTGAGGTGTGATTAAAAAAAAATATGAATTTAACCATTTAAGGTGTGATTCATTTTAGTGAACTTTAATTTTGGGAGGTGTGAGTGGATTTTAACCATGTGAAGTGTGATTCAATTGGGTGTGAAATTTCAACCGTGCAAGGTGTGGATGAATTTGAATTGTGTGAGATGTGAATGAATTTTAACCATTGAGGTATGATTCAGAAATGTGAATTTTAACCATTAAGGTGTGTGTGATTCATAATTTGTGAATTTTAACCATTTAAGGTGTGATTCAATTGGGTGAATTTTAACCTGTTTAAGGTGTGATTGAATTGGGTGAATTTTAACCTATTTAAGGTGTGATCCAAATGGGTGAATTTTAAACATGTGGGGTGTGATTCAATTTGGGAGAATTTTAACCATTATGATGTTTGATTTAACCAAGTGAATTTTAACCATTTAAGGTCTGATTCAAAGTTCGGCCCATTGAGGTTTTTTTTTGTGAATTGTTGATTTTTTTTTTTTTTTTTGTCTTTCAATTTTTGATTTGTGATCTGTGGTACAAAGTTGGAGAAATTCTTGATCTTTAAAAGATGTTTTTTTTTCTTGGATCCAAAATTTTATGCTACACACCAATAAGACAATCAAAGCAATTCAAATGAAAATCACACAACTAAATTTAGAAATGTAAAATCAAATGATGACTTGATGAAGCAATGCTGATGTCCTTGTGGGTTGTTGACGTAGAGGAAGCCCATGAATCAGTCGTGTTGGAGGAAGAGGCTTGTGTGACCTTCATGACCTTAATTTCGAAACTTGAATCTTGGAGGCTTGTGACCTTTGTAGAATGGTTGTCTTGTCCGGCTTGGAACTTGAATCTTGAAGCTTGATGACTGACCGTTTAGGGTTTTGGGCTTTAAGTGGCCTTTTGTAGAGTATGAAGAATGGTGAAGTTTTTGTGGTTTTGTTTTTGGTAAGTGAGTGACTATTTAAGAAATCAGGCTTGTGGGGCCTTTTGGTAGATGTGGGGTAGGTAATTGTTTAAGAAATTGGGCTTGTGGAGCCTTTGGTAGATGGGTAAGTGTTTAGGAATTGGGGCTTGTTAGGCCTTTTATGGAGTATGGGGAATGGTGAAATTTTATGGCTAAATGGGAGATTGTTTTGGAGATTGAGCTTGTGTGGCCTTTTGGTGGGCTTGAACTTGGTTTTCAAATATTTGAACCTTGTTGTTGTAGTCCACCGTATGATTGTCTTTTGAACTTGATCTTTGAAACTTGAGTGTTACGGGCCACCACTTGGTGGATTTTGAACCTGAGCTTTGAAGCCTTGAAGCTTGTTACTGTGGGCTGGATCCGTTGAAGCTTGTGGGATCCTTTGAAGCTTGTGAATCCTTTGAAGTTTGTGGGATTGTGTACCTTTGAAGCTTGAACCTTTGAAGCTTGTGGGCTTGATGGGCTTAAGCTTTGAAGCTTGTAACCTTGTAATTGTCTTTGATGATCTTAACTCTAAGTACCTGTAGGGCCTTAGATTTTATTTATGATGGACCCAAGTGTTGGGCTTGGGCTCATCAATGGAAAACATGGTTCAAATAAAGACTTGTAATGGGCCCAAACGTTGGATTTGGGCTCATTCATAATAAACAAGGATTCATCCAAGTGCAAGCAACGGCAAGTCAAAAGAGACGATGGGTTCAAACAAGCATGTATGTACTTAATGGACCGCACCTAAGGATAGTTCTAATGGGCTTCTACATGGGTAGAAGGTGGGCTTGTAGGGAACCCAAGAGCTAGGACGTCGTATCTCCCAACTTGTGACATAGGAATGCCGCGTTGGTCCAAACGATACAGTTTATCCTTTAACGCATTGACTAAGAAGGATCATAGTCAATACTGCGCTATGGGCTGGTAGCTTCACCATGGGTACCCAAGTCTAGGAAGACTGTGATCCATGGATAGAACTACCGTGGCTTCTGGGCTTCACACACTTTAGAACTTGGGTCCAAGCAAAATGATGCATGAACATGTTATTGAAAGCCTTTAAAAGACAAATACAAAGACATGATATGGCTTGGCCAAGCCCATTCTATTTTTGAAGCTAAGCCCACAATTAGTCCCCAGTGGAGTCGCCACTGTGAGAACCACGACCCGAGGGTCAAATGGGCCTCAAAATGTGACCCAACTGACAATGGATCAACCCTCTAGATTTGAAGGTTGATTGTACATGTAAATGGAGTCGCCACTTATTTTAATTATTTGGACAAAATAAGAAATTCCACAATAACAATAATTCCTCTTTATTCATCTTTGAATTTGTACAATTGCCAATGAATTTGTAAAAAGAAATAATTACATGTAAATGAGTTTCCTAGTTACAGTCTAGTAAAAGGGAAAACTGTTTGTTTACAAGACACTTTGTAATACGAACCCTAAATTCAAGATTCGGAGGCTTGGTTATAAAATGGGAAGGTGTTTGCACCCCATTTTACCCGACATACGTCGGTCTTCTAGATTAAACTTGGCCAATATTCATATCATGTCAAAGTACATAAACTCATGTTCGCATCAAAATCCAATTTTAATGTTCAAGTTGTTGTTTAATTTATTTCATGTAAAATATCATGTTATAGTCATATAAGCATGGTATTCAAGAATAAAACAAAACAATCAAATACAAGTAAATAAATTTCAGTCTAGAATTTATACCTGTATGCTTGTATGGCTTGTAAAGAATACCTCAAAATTGCTTGTATAGCTTGTGAGGAATGCTTGTATGGCTTTTTGTATTGCCCTTGTTGCCGTGTCTATTCTTTTGGTTCATTCCCAATATTTGTATGTGGCTGTGTATTCTCCTGAAAGAACCAAGCAATTGAGAATAATGTTAGACATCGTTAAATAAAAATAGAAAGTAAGCAAAAATCGTAATTTAGATTACTCCCTTTGTTTCAGATGCTGTGGCTTTGTTGTTGCTGTGTGCTCCTGTTGACCATTGTTGTGTGCTCATGCCATGAAGGAAAACAAAAAACAAAGGAAAATAATATTAGTATCCTTAACTAAAACAAAACTTTGAGAATGATCAAAAGAAACGATACATTGATTCCCTTCCAACCTTACCTGTGCTGCCTCCTCTTGTTTGTGACTCTCTTCCCCTTTTTATATCAAATGAATAAGAGTTTTAAAACCTTTGTTTCTGATATTATCCGTTTGTTTAAAACTTGAATTTCAAATTATTGCCAGTTGATTTCAGATATTCACAAATAATTGGTGATCTTCTTAACTCCTTAAAACACTGAATGATTTAATTCAAATGTTTTAATTAATTAATTAATCAACAATTATCCAATTAACTTGTTCCAGTTTATCCAACGTGCTAGAGTCCATGATAATTTAATACTTTGAGCCAATAAGATATTTACACCTTATTAATTAAAATTAATCCAATTAATGGACCAATCATAATTAATTTGGATTAATCTTATGTGCCCAATGCCATTTAATTATTATGCACTCTGTTCATTAAAACTTCAACTGGATATAATTTTCACACTCGTGGTCCGATTCAAACACATGACACGTCATTTCAATCGTCTCAACTTAAAGATCTGTTTGATTACTTTTAGTTGTCGATCAGACGGTCAAAAACACTGTTGGTTTAAAACCCTAATTTAGGCAAGTTGTGCACTTTCCGTTTTTAGAATTTTAATTTGTGAAAACCCTAGTTTGTGTGAGGGTTAGATTGTAGGTAGCAAAATAGGGTGTCAACATTTGCCTGTACCTAGTGCACCTTGGGTAGATATTTCTATGGACTTTGTTTTAGGCCTGCCTAGGTCACGGAAAGGAAGGGATTCAATTTTTGTATCAACAAGCACTATTAAAGGATCCATTGCATGTTCCAGTTGGGCCAATTACTAGAGCAAGATCCAAGAAGATCAAAGAAGCACTTAATGGGCTGATTCAAGATATTTGGGCTGATTCTACAACGGGGGATTCCAAGCTTGGCCCAAAAGAAGATGAAGTCGTCATAAATTTAATCCAAGCTACTGATGGGGCTGATCGTGCTTAATTGGGCCTAATTCCCTCAGAAATGGCATTGATTAATGGCTGAATATTTGTAAGGATTTAGAAAGGGAAAGGGCTTATTACTTTCCAAAATCAGACCAATTAATTGGCCGATTTACTTTCCTTTTCCATGCCAATTAATTTGGCTGATTGACTTTTCCATTTCAGACTTTCCTTATGCGAAGTTTCCTTATCTATTTCAGTCTATTATTGGCTACTAATGTCAGACACAATTAGTGCTAATTTTAGGTCCTTAATTTTAGTCTTTTTAGAATCAAGTTATTTTCCTTTTATTGTAGGGGCGTCTAGGGTTGAAAACAGGTTATAAATAGCCTGCACTCATTGTAATAGAGGAGGATTGAATCTGAATACGAAGAAAAACGTGAGGTTTGTTTCTTCTATTAGTTCTTCAGTGAACTTGTGAACTTATCAAGGATTCTTCCTTGTGGCGTTCAAATTTTATACCTTCGGTTCATGATTCTTTCATAATCGTTGGGTCGGGGTCCGTTATCTTTATACTTTCAATTCGCGTTTCATTTATAAATGTTGGGTTAGGGTGTTCTATCAAAACTCTGATTTTAGCTTTCTTGGGCAAGTAATCCAAAATTGTTTGCTGGGTCTCAAAGCGTGTCTATTGAGGATCGCATCAACATGAGTGGAACCCAGGGGGTCGGGATGGTGTAGATCGAAGCCTTGGGAGCATCAAAATGAAAATACCATCTTTCCAAGGTAGAACTGACCCTGAGGTTTATCTAGAGTGGGAGAAAAAAATAGACCTAGTGTTTGATTGTCATAATTACTCTGAAGAGAAGAAAGTGAAGTTGGCGGTAATTGAGTTCACTGATTATGCTATTATTTGGTGGGATCAATTAGTGACCAATAGATGCCACGTCAACAATAAGGTATGTAGTATGATCATTGATGGGGGGAGTTGTACTAATGTAGCTAGCACTATTTTGGTAGAGAAATTGAATTTACCAACCTTAAAACACTCTAGACCATACAAATTGCAGTGGTTGAATGATTGTGGAGAGGTTAGGGTGGATAGGCAAGTGTTAGTTACTTTTTCAATTGGGAAGTATCTGGATGAGGTGCTTTGTGATGTTGTGCCTATGCATGCTGGCCATATTTTGTTGGGGAGGCCGTGGCAGTATGATAGGAGGGCGATACATGATGGTTTCAAGAACATGTACAGCTTTGTAAAGGAGGGCAAAACAATTAAGCTTGCTCCTTTAACTCCAAGCCAGGTCTATGAGGACCAACTGAAACTGAAAAGTGAGGTTGCTCATAAAAGAAAGAGTGAAAAAGAGATTGAGCAAAAAAGAAAAAGTGAGAGTGAAAATGAAAATGAGCAAAAAAGAACAGAGTGAAAAAGAGATTGAGCAAAAAAGAAAGAGAGAGTGAAAATGAGAAAAAAGAAAGAGAGTCTTCTTCTCTTAATCTGGATGAAACTAACCAGTCTCTTCCTAGTTTGGTTGTTTCTTTGTTGCAGGAGTTTGAGCATGTATTCTCAAAGGAGATGCCTAATGAGTTGCCACCCATTAGAGGCATTGAACACCAGATTGATTTTGTGCCCGAAGCTGCTATTCCAAACCGACCAGCCTATAGGAGTAATCCAGAGGAGACAAAGGAAGCTTCAAAGGCAAGTTGAGGATTTGATGAGCAAGGGGTACGTGAGGGAGAGCATGAGCCCATGTGCAGTACCAGTGCTACTAGTGCCAAAGAAGGACGGGACGTGGAGGATGTGCGTTGATTGCAGGGCGATCAACAATATCACGGTAAAGTATCGCCATCCCATTCCTAGACTTCGATGATATGCTTGATGAATTGCATGGCTCATGTATTTTCAGTAAAATTGATCTTAAAAGTGGGTATCATCAAATTAGAATGAAAGAGGGTGATGAATGGAAAACTGCCTTTAAAACTAAATATGGATTGTATGAGTGGTTGGTAATGCCTTTTGGTCTAACTAATGCACCAAGTACGTTCATGAGGTTAATGAATCATGCATTGCGTGCGTTTCTAGGCAGATTTGTTGTGGTCTATTTTGATGATATTTTGGTGTATAGCAAGAGCTTAGATGAGCATGTTGATTATTTGCATTGTGTGCTTGCTGTTTTGAGAAAAGAAAAACTAAATGCCAATCTAAAGAAATGTTCCTTTTATTTGGACAAAGTTGTGTTTCTTGGTTATGTTGTTAGCGCGAAAGGAATTGCAGTGGATGAGGAAAAGGTGAAGGCTGTCAAGGAATGGCCCACAACTAAGTCAATCACAGAAGAGAAGCGGTCAATCGCCTATTTTAGTGAAAAGCTAAATGGGGCAGCTTTGAACTACCAGACATATGACAAGGAGCTTTATGCATTGGTGGGAGCATTGGAAACTTGGCAACATTACCTTTGGCCGAAAGAATTTGTCATACATACCGACCATGAGTCCTTGAAGCACTTGAAAGGACAAGTTAATGAAAGGTCTAGTTTGGATGGTCAAAAGAAGGCTGAGATGGTGAAGAAACTCCATGAAAGCGTCCAGCAACACATAGAAAAGAAAACAGAGCAATATGCGAACAAAGCCAACAAGGGACGTAGACAGGTCATCTTTGAACCAAGTGATTGGGTTTGGGTGCATGCGAAAGGAAAGATCCAGCCCGTAGGCGGTCCAAGCTACATCCTCGAGGAGATGGACCTTTCCAAATTCTTGAGAAAATTAATGACAATGCTTATAAAGTGGACCTTCCAGGTGAGTATAAAGTTTCTGCTACTTTCAATGTTTCTGATCTTTCTCCATTTGATGTAGGTGAAGATTCGTGGTCGAATCCTTTTGAGGAGAGGGGGAATGATGGGAACCAAGGTGGGCCTAGTCTTAAAGATCCTTTGCAAGTTCCAGATGGGCCAATTACAAGATCAAGAGCCAAGAAGATCAAGGAAGCAATGCAAGGATTGGTGCAATCCACTTGGGATGAAGCTAGCAAGAGCCCAACAATCAAAGTGGGTTTGAAAGAAGGAGAACCAATTTTGATCCACTTGATACAAGCTGTGGAAGATATGACTTAGGGAAGTTTGGGCCTATTGTTATTCAAGGCTTTCAATTTATTAAAAGATTTATTTTATTAGTTTAGAATAAGTGGGCTTTAAGGCCCAAGTTACTGTAGCGCGGCACTGTTCACGTAGGGGTATTTTTGGAAGATAGAGTTTTACTTTGGTTAGGGTTTTAATTAGGTTTTAGTTTAAATACTCTTTGTAGCCTCATTTGAAGGCAGACAATATATTGAATTTTCATAGTGAGTTGAGTTTTCTCCTCTTGTTCTTGATTGAACTTTTGAACTTATCAAAGGTAAACTCACAACCTTTGTGGCGTTCCTCCTTGTAATTTGGGTTCTTGAGGCAGGTTCTTCAACGGGTCTAGATTTTAATATAATCTAGGTTCTTGAAACGGGTTCTCAACGGGTCTAGATTCTCCATCCATTGACTTGATCTTGGCTTTCTTAGGTGAGTTTTCAAATTGATTGTGGGTTCAAGAGATTCCATTCCGCGGGTTCATATCACGTACCCTCTCATGAAGTGACTTTACCAACTCCGCCTTCTTTTGTCCATCCAAGCTACTCCTTCCATCAACAGGTAAAGGCATCAAATTTGAAGGAG
>OU015764.1:40110544-40155544 GCA_907173295.1 Fagus sylvatica | reverse complement strand
CTCTTTGTAGCCTCATTTGAAGGCAGACAATTATATTGAATTTTCATAGTGAGTTGAGTTTTCTCCTCTTGTTCTTGATTGAACTTTTGAACTTATCAAAGGTAGATCATAACCTTTGTGGCGTTCCTACTTCTGAACTTATCAAAGGTAAATCATAACCTTTGTGGCGTTCCTCCTTTGTAATTTGGGTTCTTGAGGCAGGTTCTTCAACGGGTTTAGATTTTAATATAATCTAGGTTCTTGAAACGATTTCTCAACGGGTCTAGATTCTCCATCCATTGACTTGATCTTGGCTTTCTTGGATGAGTTTTCAGATTGATTGTGGGTTCAAGGGATTCCATTCCGCAGGTTCATATCACACTCTCTTGCCTTTTTCCACTCAAAGCTTCTCCTTTTCAGTTCTTCCTGAAACTAATAAACTTGATCAAGAAATTCAACTTGCAAAATTTAAACCAATACCAACAGCAAGGAAATATATGGCAGAAACAACTAATCAATAGAGGAAAAAGAAAAAAAATCAGATTTTTTTTTTTTTGTTTGAGAGAACTGAAACTACAAAAGTCACAATTCAAGAATAAAGTAACTTTGAGAAGATAGAATGATAGTATCTGTTGCTTCAAGTATCACCTCTTTTTTTCAACTTGGTGCTTCAGTATCACTTTTTCTTTTTCTTTTTTTCTTTTTTTTAACTTGGTGCTTCAGTATCACCTTTTTTTTTTTTTTTTTTTTTTTTTTTCAACTTGGTGCACAACACAAAAACAAAGAATAAGGAATAAAGAACAGAAACGGAAAAAGATAGAATGATAACAAGAAAAAAAAAAAGTAACCCTGATTTTAGAACGAAGCTCTGATACCAAATGATGCGATCCTCAATAGACACGCTTTGAGACCCAGCAAACAATATTGGATTACTTGCCCAAGAAAGCTAAAATCAGAGTTTTCATAGAACACCCCAACCCAACGTTTATAAATGAAACGCGAATTGAAAGTATAAAGATAACAGACCCCGACCCAATGATTATGAGAGAATCATGAACCGAAGGTATCAAATTTGAACGCCACAAGGAAGAATCCTTGATAAGTTCACAAGTTCACTGAAGAACTAATAGAAGAAACAAACCTCACGTTTTTCTTTGTATTCAGATTCAATTGTGCTCTATTACAATGAGTGCAGACTATTTATAACCTGTTTTCAACCCTAGATGCCTCTACAATAAAAGGAAAATAACTTGATTCTAAAAAGACTAAAATTAAGGACCTAAAATTAGCACTAATTGTGTCTGACATTAGTAGCCAATAATAGACTGAAATAGATAAGGAAACTTCGCATAAGGAAAGTCTGAAATGGAAAAGTCAATCAGCCAAATTAATTGGCATGGAAAAGGAAAGTAAATCAGCCAATTAATTGGTCTGATTTTGGAAAGTAATCAGCCCCTTTCCCTTTCTAAATCCTTGCAAATATTCAGCCATTAATCAATGCCATTTCTGAGGGAAATAGGCCCAATTAAGCATTATCAGCCCCATCAGTAGCTTGGATTAAATTTATGATGCCTTCATCTTCTTTTGGGCCAAGCTTGGAATGCCCCGTTGTATAATCAGCCCAAATATCTTGAATCAGCCCATTAAGTGCTTCTTTGATCTTCTTGGATCTTGCTCTAGTAATTGGCCCAACTGGAACATGCAATGGATCCTTTAATAGTGCTTGTTGATTCTCATCACTCCAATCCGAGGGATTGAACATCAAATTGATTTCATACTAGGTGCATCAATTCCAAACCGACCTCCTTATAGGAGTAATCCCGAGGAGACCAAGGAACTTCCAGAGGCAAGTAAGGTGAATTATCGGAGAAGGGGTATGTGCATGAAAGCATGAGTCCTTGTGCAGTTCCGGTGCTTACTTAGTTCCTAAGAAGGATGGGAACATGGAGAATGTGTGTTGACTGCCGAGCCATCAACAACATAACGGTAAAGTATCGTCATCCCATTCCTAGATTAGATGATATGCTGGATGAATTGCATGGTTCATGTGTCTTTACAAAAATTGATCTTAAGAGTGGATATCATCAAGATTAGGATGAAGGAAGGTGATGAATGGAAAACTACTTTTAAGACTAAATATGGTTTGTATGAGTGGTTTGTGATGCCTTTCAGTTTAACTAATGCTCCTGAGCACATTTATGCGTTTAATGAACCATGTTTTGCGTGCATTTATTGGCAGATTTGTTGTTGTGTATTTTGATGATATCCTAATTTATAGCAAAAACCTTGGAAGAACATGTAATGCATTTGAAATCTGTTTTGGAAATTCTAAGGAAAGAAAAGTTGTTTGCTAATTCTCAAGAAGTGCACCTTTTGCACGGATAAACTTGTGTTTCTTGGGTTTTGTTGTTAGTAAGAGAGGAATTGAGGTTGGACGAAGGAAAAGGTTAAGTGCAATCCAAGAGTGGCCAACGCCTACAACAATCAACCAAGTGTGGTAGTTTCCACGGCTTAGCTAGCTTCTATAGATGGTTTGTGCGTGATTTTAGTAGCTTAGCCTCACCTCTTACTGAAGTCATCAAGAAAAATGTTGCCATTTAAGTGGGGGAAAGAACAAGAAAAGGCATTTCAATCTGATCAAAGAAAAGTTAACTAATGCACCTTTGCTTGTCTTTACCTAACTTTTGCTAAAACTTTTGAAATTGAAGTGTGATGCTTCAGGCATATGGTATTGGAGCCTGTTCTTGATGCAAGAAGGCCGTCCAGTTGCTTATTTCAGTGAGAAAGTTGAGTGGGGCAGCCCTAAATTACCCGACTTATGATAAGGAGATGTACGCCTTGGTTAAGGGCTTTGGAAAATTGGCAGCACTATCTATGGCCAAAGGAATTCGTGATTCACACCAGATCATGAATCTTTGAAGCATTTGAAAGGACAAGCACAAGGTTGAACAGACGCCATGCCAAGTGGGTGGAATTCATTGAAACATTTCCTTATGTGATTCAGATACAAGCAAGGTAAGGAAAATGTGGTGGCTGACGCATTGTCCCGAAGGTATGCTTTACTTTCCACTTTAGATACAAAATTGCTTGGTTTTGAATACATTAAGGATTTGTATGCACAAGATTCTGATTTTGGTGAAGTGTTCAATGCATGTGAAAAAGTGGCGTTTGGTAAGTTTTATAGGCATGATGGATTTTTGTTTCGGGAAAATAAATTGTGTGTGCCTATGTGTTCTTTGCGTGAATTGTTTGTGAGAGAAGCTCATGGTGGTGGTTTGATGGGTCATTTTGGTGTAGCTAAGACATTAGGAATTTTGCATGATCATTTTTTTTGGCCTCATATGAAACGTGATGTGGAAAGAATCTGTGAGAAGTGTATCACGTGTAAACAGGCCAAGTCTAAGTTGAAACCCCATGGTTTGTACACCCTTTTGCTAATACCTAGTGAACCTTGGACTGATATTTCTATGGATTTTGTTTTGGGATTACCTAGGACTAAGAGGGGGAGAGATTCAGTTTTTGTGGTGGTAGGTAGATTTTCTGATATGAACCCGCGGAATGGAATCCCTTGAACCCATAATCAATCTGAAAACTCACCCAAGAAAGCCAAGATCAAGTCAATGGATGGAGAATCTAGACCCGTTGAGAACCCGTTTCAAGAACCTAGATTATATTAAAATCTAGACCCGTTGAAGAACCTGCCTCAAGAACCCAAATTACAAAGTCGGAACGCCACAAAGGTTGTGATTTACCTTTGATAAGTTCAAAAGTTCAATCAAGAACAAGAGGAGAAAACTCAACTCACTATGAAAATTCAATATAATTGTCTGCCTTTCAAATGAGGCTACAAAGTGTATTTAAACCAAAACCTAATTAAAATCCTAACCAAACTAGAACTCTTTTTAACCTAAAATACCCCTACGTGAACAGTGCCACGCTACAGTAACTTGGGCCTTAAAGCCCACTTATTCTAAACTAATAAAATAAATCTTTTAATAAATTGAAAGCCTTGAATAACAATAGGCCCAAACTTCCCTAAGTCATATCTTCCACAGCTTGTATCAAGTGGATCAAAATTGGTTCTCCTTCTTTCAAACCCACTTTGATTGTTGGGCTCTTGCTAGCTTCATCCCAAGTGGATTGCACCAATCCTTGCATTGCTTCCTTGATCTTCTTGGCTCTTGATCTTGTAATTGGCCCATCTGGAACTTGCAAAGGATCTTTAAGACTAGGCCCACCTTGGTTCCCATCATTCCCCCTCTCCTCAAAAGGATTCGACCACGAATCTTCACCTACATCAAATGGAGAAAGATCAGAAACATTGAAAGTAGCAGAAACTTTATACTCACCTGGAAGGTCCACTTTATAAGCATTGTCATTAATTTTCTCAAGAATTTGGAAAGGTCCATCTCCTCGAGGATGCAACTTAGTCTTTCTATGGGCTGGGAATCTTTCTTTGCGCATGTGAACCCAAACCCAATCTCCTGGTTCAAAGATAACACGTCTTCGCCCTTTATTGGCTTGGGAAGCAACCCTTTCATTCTTTTGGGAAATTTGAAGCCGTACCCTCTCATGAAGTGACTTCACCAACTCCGCCTTCTTTTGTCCATCCAAGCTACTCCTGCCATCAATAGGTAAAGGCATTAAGTCTAAAGGAGTAAGTGGATTAAAACCATAAACAATTTCAAAAGGGGAATAAGAAGTAGTAGAATGCATGGCCCTATTATATGCAAACTCTATAAATGGCAAACAATCCTCCCAAGTTTTTAAATTCTTATGAACAACAGTGCGTAAAAGCTGAGTTAAAGTCCTATTAACTACTTCAGTCTGACCATCAGTCTGCGGATGACAAGTAGTGGAAAATAAGAGCTTAGTACCCAATTTACCCCACAACACCTTCCAAAAGTAGCTAAGGAATTTAACATCCCTATCAGAAACAATACTCCGAGGTACTCCATGGAGTCGCACTATCTCCCTGAAAAACAAGTCAGCTATGTTTGTGGCATCATCTGTTTTATGGCATGGAATGAAATGTGCCATCTTACTAAATCTATCCACAACCACAAAAATAGAATCTCTACCCCTTTTTGTCCTAGGCAGCCCCAAAACAAAGTCCATAGATATGTCTACCCATGGCTCACTAGGAACAGGTAAGGGTGTATACAACCCATGTGGCAAAACCTTAGATTTGGCTTTTCTACATGTAATGCACCTGCCACAAATGCGATTCACATCTTTCTTCATTTTAGGCCAAAAGAAATGTTCATGCAAGATGTCTAAAGTTTTCTTGACACCAAAGTGTCCCATTAATCCCCCACCATGTGCCTCACGCACCAATAACTCACGCATAGAACAACTTGGCACACAGAGTTTGCTTTCTTTAAACAAATAACCATCATGCTTGTAAAACTTACCGAATGCCGTCTTATCACATGCCTTATACACATTAGAAAAGTCAGCGTCATCAGCATACATGTCTTTCACATATTCAAAGCCAAGCAACTTAGCACTCATAGAAGTAAGAAGTACATACCTCCGGGATAAAGCATCAGCAACAATATTCTCCTTACCTTGTTTGTAACGGATGACATATGGAAAGGTCTCAATGTATTCCAGCCATCTAGCATGCCGTTGATTCAACTTACCTTGACCCTTGAGATGCTTCAATGATTCATGATCGGTGTGGATCACAAATTCCCTAGGCCACAAGTAGTGCTGCCAAGTCTCTAATGCACGAACAAGAGCATAAAGCTCTTTGTCATAAGTAGGGTACTTCAAGGACGCCCCACTAAGCTTCTCACTGAAGAAGGCTATGGGCCGCCTATCCTGCATCAAAACAGCTCCAATCCCTATTCCTGAGGCATCACATTCAATCTCAAAAGCTTTGTTAAAATTAGGTAATGCTAACACAGGGGCAGAGCACAACCTTTCTTTAATAGTGGCAAAAGCATTATCTTGATCAGCTCCCCAATGAAACCCAACATTCTTTTTAATTATCTCAGTGAGTGGTGCAGCCAGGGTGCTAAAGTCTTTAACAAAACGCCGATAAAAGCTAGCTAAGCCATGAAAGCTTCTTACCTCAGTGATGCTCTTTGGCGTTGGCCACTCCTTGATGGCCTTGACTTTCTCTTCATCCACCTCAATACCTGTTGTAGTAACAACATAACCAAGAAAAACAACTTTTTCCATGCAAAAGTTACATTTCTTGAAATTAGCATACACTTTTCACTTTTAACACATCAAACACATATCTCAAATGCTCAATATGTTCATTTAATCTGTATACTAGGATGTCATCAAAGTACACAACCACAAACTTGCCTATGAACGCACGTAGGACATGGTTCATTAATCTCATGAAAGTACTGGGTGCATTAGTAAGGCCAAATGGCATAACCAACCATTCATAAAGCCCATACTTAGTCTTAAAAGCAGTTTTCCATTCATCACCCTCTTTCATTCTAATTTGATGATACCCACTTTTAAGATCAATTTTACTGAAAATACATGAGCCATGCAATTCATCAAGCATATCATCTAATCTAGGAATGGGATGGCGATACTTTACCGTGATATTGTTGATCGCCCTGCAATCAACGCACATCCTCCACGTCCCATCCTTCTTTGGCACTAGTAGCACTGGTACTGCACATGGGCTCATGCTCTCCCTCACGTACCCCTTGTTCATCAAATCCTCAACTTGCCTTTGAAGCTCCTTTGTCTCCTCTGGATTACTCCTATAGGCTGGTCGGTTTGGAATAGCAGCTCCGGGCACAAAATCAATCTGGTGTTCAATGCCTCTAATGGGTGGCAACTCATTTGGCATCTCCTCTGGGAATACATCCTCAAACTCCTGCAACAAAGAAACAGCCAAACTAGGAAGAGACTTGTTAGTTTCATCAAGATTAAGATAAGACTCTTTATAGACAAGAAGAATCATAGGGCGATCTGCGAAGAAAGCCCTCTTAACCTCACTCACTCTTGCATAGAAACCCACTTTTGTCTTTCCTTTTCTCTCTGCAGACTCTCTTTCTTTTTTCTCATTTTCACTCTCACTCTTTCTTTTTTGCTCAATCTCTTTTTCACTCTTTCTTTTTTGCTCATTTTCACTCTCAATCTTTCTTTTTTGCTCAATCTCTTTTTCACTCTTTCTTTTTTTATCACTCTCATTTTCACACTTTCTTTTATGAGCAACCTCACTTTGCAGTTTCAGTTGGTCCTCATAGACTTGGCTTGGAGTTAAAGGAGCAAGCTTGATTGGTTTTGCCCCCCTTTACAAAGCTGTACATGTTCTTGAACCCATCATGTGTCACCCTCCTATCATACTGCCACGGCCTCCCCAACAAAATATGGCCAGCATGCATAGGCACAACATCACAAAGCACCTCATCCAGATACTTCCCAATTGAAAAAGTAACTAACACTTGCCTATCCACCCTAACCTCTCCACAATCATTCAACCACTGCAATTTGTATGGTCTAGAGTGTTTTAAGGTTGGTAAATTCAATTTCTCTACCAAAATAGTGCTAGCCACATTAGTACAACTCCCCCCATCAATGATCATACTACATACCTTATTGTTGACGTGGCATCTAGTATGGAAAATGTTCTCTCTCTGTTGCTCTGCATCATCCACCTTAATGTGTGTATTGAGAGCACGCCTGGCAACAAGAGACTCACCTGTCACGGGGTATACCACTCCATCATCATCACTAGCATCAACCAACTCGGGCATCTCATCACTATCATCCTCACTCTCAGTCATCACCTCCCCATTGTCGCGCATAATCATCACCCGCCTGTTTGGACATTGAGAAGCGATGTGCCCTGAACCCAAACACTTAAAGCATTTAATATCTCTATTCCGTGAAGGTTGAGATTCTACCTTGGGTTTGTTGCTAGTTCCCTCATCTTTTCCCTTAGGTGGTTCGGTCTTTCTCTTTGCTTCAGCTGAATCATTCCTATCCCACTTTGATTTCCAAGTAGTATTAGAAACCGAAGTGTACCTTGCTGTCCCTTTTCTCTTTAACTGTCTCTCCACCTTCATAGCCATGTGCACCATGTCCTCTATCTCCACATAATGCTGCAATTCAATTACATTGGCTATGTCCCTATTCAAACCACTCAAAAATCTAGCCATGGTGGCCTCCCGATCCTCCTCTACATTAGCCCGAATCATCGCCACCTCCATCTCCTTATGGTAATCCTCCACACTCCTAGACCCCTGTGTAAGATTTTGGAGCCTTTGGTAAAGGTCCCTATAGAAGTGGCTAGGTACAAATCTCCGCCTCATGAGAGCTTTCAACTCTCCCCACGTCTCTACAGGCCTCTCAGTATTCCTCCTTCTATTGGTCACTAATTGATCCCACCAAATAATAGCATAATCAGTGAACTCTATTACTGCCAACTTCACTTTCTTTTCTTCAGAGTAATTATGACAATCAAACACTAGGTCTATTTTTTTCTCCCACTCTAGATAAACCTCAGGGTCAGTTCTACCTTGGAAAGATGGTATTTTCATTTTGATGTTCCCAAGGCTTCGATCTACACCATCCCGACCCCCTGGGTTCCACTCATGTCCTCTTTCACGCCTAACTCGTCTATGTCTACCCGACCCAACTTCAGATGCTAAGTCTTCCTCATCCTCACCATCTCCTTCATTCTCATACTCATTTTCAACCCTACGCTCACGTCGCCTCCTATCTCTCCCACCTTGCAGATTTCTAATTGCTGCATCTTGAAGATCCATCCTATCCCTCACTTCACCCAACACAAAGTTCAACCGCTCAAACTGTTGTTGCATGGCTTGCAACACAAAGGATGAGTTATCTGCCTTCCCCTTAGGTGATGAGTCACCCTTATGAGACATCGTAATGTGCTGCAAAAAAAAAAAATGTTAGTGGAAAACCTCACACACTCCCTTACGTGTTTACACTCGAACAATGGCACTCCACTCGTATTTCACTCTTAATTGGCAATTTTTTTTTTTTTTGATAATAGTCTCACACTCTCTTGCCTTTTACCTCAAGAGTTTTCCCACTCAAGTTCTTCAAGAACTAATTGAACTCAATCAAGAAACAAGAACAAGAACCTTGTTTTATCCCAACTAGTAATTAGGTCCAAGAAACAAGAACAAGAACAAGAACAAGAATAAGAATAAGGGAATAAAAAACGAATGAAAGAGTAACTATAATGATGTATGCAGCCCCGTTGATGATAAGGCTCATAACAATTTTCGGATTTTTTTTTTTTTTTTTTTTTTTTTTCAGCAACAGATTTGATCACAATAAAACGAATAAGAGATTTGAGCCAACACAAACTCTAGAACAAGAAGTTTAAGCCAACACAAACTCTTGAATAAGAGGTTTCAACCAACACAAACTCTAGAACAAGAAGTTTCATCCAACACAAACTCTTCAATAAGAGGTTTAAGCCAACACAAACACTAGAACAATGGAATTTGGCAGCCACGTTTTTTTTTTTTTTTTTTTTTTTTTTTTTTTGTAACCCTAGAACAATGAAGCCCTAGAATCAAATAAGCAAGCAAGAAAAGATAGAATAAGACCTGATTGGAAACCTTGCTCTGATACCAAATGATATGAACCCGCGGAATGGAATCCCTTGAACCCACAATCAATTTGAAAACTCACCCAAGAAAGCCAAGATCAAGTCAATGGATGGAGAATCTAGACCCGTTGAGAACCCGTTTCAAGAACCTAGATTATATTAAAATCTAGACCCGTTGAAGAACCTGCCTCAAGAACCCAAATTACAAAGGAGGAACGCCACAAAGGTTGTGATTTACCTTTGATAAGTTCAAAAGTTCAATCAAGAACAAGAGGAGAAAACTCAACTCACTATGAAAATTCAATATAATTGTCTGCCTTCAAATGAGGCTACAAAGAGTATTTAAACCAAAACCTAATTAAAATCCTAACCAAACTAGAACTCTTTTTAACCAAAAATACCCCTACGTGAACAGTGCCACGCTACAGTAACTTGGGCCTTAAAGCCCACTTATTCTAAACTAATAAAATAAATCTTTTAATAAATTGAAAGCCTTGAATAACAATAGGCCCAAACTTCCCTAAGTCATATCTTCCACAGCTTGTATCAAGTGGATCAAAATTGGTTCTCCTTCTTTCAAACCCACTTTGATTGTTGGGCTCTTGCTAGCTTCATCCCAAGTGGATTGCACCAATCCTTGCATTGCTTCCTTGATCTTCTTGGCTCTTGATCTTGTAATTGGCCCATCTGGAACTTGCAAAGGATCTTTAAGACTAGGCCCACCTTGGTTCCCATCATCCAAGATGCAATTCTTTGCGCTAAAACATGGGCTGATTTGTCCAAACAAAAGGAACATTTCCAAGTTTTTTTACTTTTACTGTTATTCTAACTCTTGTCTATACACCAAAACGGATCATCAAAACTGTAGTAGTGAATAGAAATTGCTTCTTTGTTACGTGCTACGCATTAAAAAGAACTTGAAAACATGGGAGATTGTTTGCCACTTGGTTGCATTAGCTTATAATCAAAAGTATTCACTGCAACCAATTTTTCATCCATATTTGAGTTTTAATGGTTTTAACCCATTCATCACCCTTTGGATTTCATCCTTTACCTTTGATGAACGTGTAAACTTTTCAAAAAGAAGGCAATTTTTGTGAAAGATGATTCATGAAAAGCCATGGCTGAACATTCAAAGGAGGACTAAACAAAATGTCCATCAAGCCGACAAGGGACGTCAAGGAGGTACTTTGAACCTGGAATTGGGTTTGATTGCACTTAAGCAATCCACCATTTTCCGGAGAAATGGCATTCAAAACTCATCAACCTCGGGGAATGATGGATCCATTTCAAATAGTGGAATGCATCAATGATAATGCCTACAAGCTGGATTCTTGCCCTGGTGAGCTAATAACAGAGTTTAGATAGAACACCCCATTTAATGTTTATAAATGATCTTTCGCTTTTTGAAAGTAGGTAAAGATAACAGAGTCGAATCCAATGATTTGAAAGAGAGGGGGAATGATGAGAATCAACAAGCCACATTAGGAAGGATCCATTGATAAGTTCACAAGTTGGGCACTGAATTACTAATAGCAAGAATCCAAACCTTACGTTTTTCTTTGTATTCAGCACTTCAATAGTGCCCTGATTCAAATGATTTGCAGGCTGATTTATAACCGGGTTTTCCAACCCTTAGACGCCCCTACAAAAGAAGATGAAAGGCGTCATAACTTGATTTAATCCAAGACTAAAATTGATGGACCTAAATCATTAGCACTAATTGTGCCTGAATTCCCTCAGCCAAAATAGACTGATTAATAAGTTGAAATTTCGCATAAGGAAAGTCTGAAATGAGAAAAGTCTCAGCCAAATTAATTGGCATGGAAAAGGAAAGTAAATCAGACCAATTAATTGGTCTGATTTACTTTCCTTTTCCATGCCAAGTAATGGCATTGCCCTTTTCTCATTTCTAAGATCCTTATGCAAAGTTTCCTTACCTATTAATCAATGCCATTATTGGCTGAGGGAATGTAGCCCAATTAAGTGCTAATTTTAGCCCCTTAATTTTAGTCTTGGATTAAATCAAGCCTTCATCTTCCTTTTATTGTAGGGGCCAAGGGTTGAAAACAGGTTATAAATAGCCTGCACTCATTGTAATCAGGGCACATTGAATCTGAATCAAAGAAAAACGTGGTTTGTTTCTTCTATTAGTTCTTCAGGCCCAACTTGTGAACTTATGCAAGGATTCTTCCTAATAGTGCTTGTTCAAATTCTATACCTTCCCCCTGATTCTTCAAATCAGGATTCGGGGTCTGAATCATCACCTACTTTCAAAAAGAGTTTCATTTATAAACATTAAATGTAGTTCACAAAACTCTGTTATAGCTCACCAGGCAAGTAATCCAGCTTGTTTGCTGGGTATCAAAGCATTCCACTATTTGAAAGGATCGCGTCACCCCGAGGACTAGATGAGTTTTGAATGCCACTTCCGGAAGAATGTGTGTGGATTGCCTTAAGTGCAATCAACAACATCTACAGGTTCAAAGTACTACCATCCTTGCATCCCTTAGTCGGCTTGATGGACATTGTTGGATAGTCCTCCTTTCAATGTTCAGCCATGCCTTTTCATGAATCATTTTCACAAAAATTGCCTTCTTTTTGCCGTCTAAGTTACACGTATCATCAAATTAGGATGTTAAATCCAAAGGTGATGAATGGTTAAAACCTTTAAAACATTAAATATGGATTGAAATGATTGGTTGCAGAATGAATACTTTTGATTATAACTAATTGCAACCAAGTGGCAAACAATCTTCCCATGAGGTTCAATGTTCTTTTTTGCGATGCACGTAACTAGAAGCAGATTTGTATGTCGTCTATTTTGATGATATTTTGTGATGACAAGTAGTAGAAAAGCAATAACTTGGTTCCCAACTTTCCCCACAGTCTTGAAAAACCCTATCTCCTTTTCTTTGGACAAAATGTTTTATGGCAATGAATTGCCATCTTGGATGAGGAAAAGGTGGGCCTAGTCTTAAAGATCCTTTGCAAGTTCCAGATGGGCCAATTACAAGATCAAGAGCCAAGAAGATCAAGGAAGCAATGCAAGGATTGGTGCAATCCACTTGGGATGAAGCTAGCAAGAGCCCAACAATCAAAGTGGGTTTGAAAGAAGGAGAACCAATTTTGATCCACTTGATACAAGCTGTGGAAGATATGACTTAGGGAAGTTTGGGCCTATTGTTATTCAAGGCTTTCAATTTATTAAAAGATTTATTTTATTAGTTTAGAATAAGTGGGCTTTAAGGCCCAAGTTACTGTAGCGTGGCACTGTTCACGTAGGGGTATTTTAGGTTAAAAAGAGTTCTAGTTTGGTTAGGATTTTAATTAGGTTTTGGTTTAAATACTCTTTGTAGCCTCATTTGAAGGCAGACAATTATATTGAATTTTCATAGTGAGTTGAGTTTTCTCCTCTTGTTCTTGATTGAACTTTTGAACTTATCAAAGGTAAATCACAACCTTTGTGGCGTTCCTCCTTTGTAATTTGGGTTCTTGAGGCAGGTTCTTCAACGGGTCTAGATTTTAATATAATCTAGGTTCTTGAAACGGGTTCTCAACGGGTCTAGATTCTCCATCCATTGACTTGATCTTGGCTTTCTTGGGTGAGTTTTCAAATTGATTGTGGGTTCAAGGGATTCCATTCCGCGGGTTCATATCATTTGGTATCAGAGCAAGGTTTCCAATCAGGTCTTATTCTATCTTTTCTTGCTTGCTTATTTGATTCTAGGGCTTCATTGTTCTAGGGTTACAAAAAAAAAAAAAAAAAAAAAAAAAAAAAAAAAAAAAAAAAAAAAACGTGGCTGCCAAATTCCATTGTTCTAGTGTTTGTGTTGGCTTAAACCTCTTATTGAAGAGTTTGTGTTGGATGAAACTTCTTGTTCTAGAGTTTGTGTTGGTTGAAATCTCTTATTCAAGAGTTTGTGTTGGCTTAAACTTCTTGTTCTAGAGTTTGTGTTGGCTCAAATCTCTTATTCGTTTTTTTTGTGATCAAATCTGTTGCTGAAAAAAAAAAAAAAAAAAAAAAAAAAAAAAAAAAAATCCGAAAATTGTTATGAGCCTTATCATCAACGGGGCTGCATACATCATTATAGTTACTCTTTCATTCGTTTTTTATTCCCTTATTCTTATTCTTGTTCTTGTTCTTGTTCTTGTTTCTTGGACCTAATTACTAGTTGGGATAAAACAAGGTTCTTGTTCTTGTTTCTTGATTGAGTTCAATTAGTTCTTGAAGAACTTGAGTGGGAAAACTCTTGAGGTAAAAGGCAAGAGAGTGTGAGACTATTATCAAAAAAAAAAAAATTGCCAATTAAGAGTGAAATACGAGTGGAGTGCCATTGTTCGAGTGTAAACACGTAAGGGAGTGTGTGAGGTTTTCCACTAACATTTTTTTTTTTTTGCAGCACATTACGATGTCTCATAAGGGTGACTCATCACCTAAGGGGAAGGCAGATAACTCATCCTTTGTGTTGCAAGCCATGCAACAACAGTTTGAGCGGTTGAACTTTGTGTTGGGTGAAGTGAGGGATAGGATGGATCTTCAAGATGCAGCAATTAGAAATCTGCAAGGTGGGAGAGATAGGAGGCGACGTGAGCGTAGGGTTGAAAATGAGTATGAGAATGAAGGAGATGGTGAGGATGAGGAAGACTTAGCATCTGAAGTTGGGTCGGGTAGACATAGACGAGTTAGGCGTGAAAGAGGACATGAGTGGAACCCAGGGGGTCGGGATGGTGTAGATCGAAGCCTTGGGAACATCAAAATGAAAATACCATCTTTCCAAGGTAGAACTGACCCTGAGGTTTATCTAGAGTGGGAGAAAAAAATAGACCTAGTGTTTGATTGTCATAATTACTCTGAAGAAAAGAAAGTGAAGTTGGCAGTAATAGAGTTCACTGATTATGCTATTATTTGGTGGGATCAATTAGTGACCAATAGAAGGAGGAATACTGAGAGGCCTGTAGAGACGTGGGGAGAGTTGAAAGCTCTCATGAGGCGGAGATTTGTACCTAGCCACTTCTATAGGGACCTTTACCAAAGGCTCCAAAATCTTACACAGGGGTCTAGGAGTGTGGAGGATTACCATAAGGAGATGGAGGTGGCGATGATTCGGGCTAATGTAGAGGAGGATCGGGAGGCCACCATGGCTAGATTTTTGAGTGGTTTGAATAGGGACATAGCCAATGTAATTGAATTGCAGCATTATGTGGAGATAGAGGACATGGTGCACATGGCTATGAAGGTGGAGAGACAGTTAAAGAGAAAAGGGACAGCAAGGTACACTTCGGTTTCTAATACTACTTGGAAATCAAAGTGGGATAGGAATGATTCAGCTGAAGCAAAGAGAAAGACCGAACCACCTAAGGGAAAAGATGAGGGAACTAGCAACAAACCCAAGGTAGAATCTCAACCTTCACGGAATAGAGATATTAAATGCTTTAAGTGTTTGGGTTCAGGGCACATCGCTTCTCAATGTCCAAACAGGCGGGTGATGATTATGCGCGACAATGGGGAGGTGATGACTGAGAGTGAGGATGATAGTGATGGAGATGCCCGAGTTGGTTGATGCTAGTGATGATGATGGAGTGGTATACCCCGTGACAGGTGAGTCTCTTGTTGCCAGGCGTGCTCTCAATACACACATTAAGGTGGATGATGCAGAGCAACAGAGAGAGAACATTTTCCATACTAGATGCCACGTCAACAATAAGGTATGTAGTATGATCATTGATGGGGGGAGTTGTACTAATGTGGCTAGCACTATTTTGGTAGAGAAATTGAATTTACCAACCTTAAAACACTCTAGACCATACAAATTGCAGTGGTTGAATGATTGTGGAGAGGTTAGGGTGGATAGGCAAGTGTTAGTTACTTTTTCAATTGGGAAGTATCTGGATGAGGTGCTTTGTGATGTTGTGCCTATGCATGCTGGCCATATTTTGTTGGGGAGGCCGTGGCAGTATGATAGGAGGGTGACACATGATGGGTTCAAGAACATGTACAGCTTTGTAAAGGGGGGCAAAACAATCAAGCTTGCTCCTTTAACTCCAAGCCAAGTCTATGAGGACCAACTGAAACTGCAAAGTGAGGTTGCTCATAAAAGAAAGTGTGAAAATGAGAGTGATCAAAAAAGAAAGAGTGAAAAAGAGATTGAGCAAAAAAGAAAGATTGAGAGTGAAAATGAGCAAAAAAGAAAGAGTGAAAAAGAGATTGAGCAAAAAAGAAAGAGTGAGAGTGAAAATGAGAAAAAAGAAAAGAGTATGAGTGAGAAACAGGAAAGACAAAAGTGAGTTTTTATGCTAAGAGTGAGTGATGTCAAGAGTGCTTTTATGCAAGACCAGCCTATATTGTACTCTTGTCTACAAAGAGGTCATGTATCTTAATACTTGATGAAACTTAACGAAGTCTCTTGCCTAGTGTTGGCTGTTTCTTTGTTGCAGGAAGTTTGAGGATGTATTCCCTAAGGATGATGCCTAATGAGTTGCCACCCATTAGAGGCATTGAGCATCAGATTGATTTTGTACCCGGAGCTGACTATTCCTAAACCGACCAGCCTATAAGGAGTAATCCGGAGGAGACAAAGGAGCTTCAAAGGCAAGTTGAGGATTTGCTGAGCCAAGGGGTACATGTGAGAGAGAGCATGAGTCCATGCGCAGTACCAGTGCTACTTAGTTGCCAAAGAAGGATGGGACCGTGGAGAATGTGTGTTGATTGCAGGGCTATCAACAACATTCACGGTAAAGTATAGACATCCCATTCCTAGGCTTAGATGACATGCTTAGATGAATTGCATGGGCTCCATCTATTTTCAGTAAAATTGATCTTAAAAGTGGGTATCATCAAATTAGAATGAAAGAGGGTGATGAATGGAAAACTGCCTGTAAAACTAAATATGGATTGTATGAGTGGTTGGTAATACCTTTTGGTCTAACTAATGCACCAAGTACATTCATGAGGTTAATGAATCATGCATTAAGTGCGTTTCTAGGCAGATTTGTTGTGGTCTATTTTGATGATATTTTGGTATATAGCAAGAGCTTAGATGAGCATGTTGATTATTTGCATTGTGTGCTTGCTGTTTTGAGAAAAGAAAAACTAAATGCCAATCTAAAGAAATGTTCCTTTTATTTGGACAAAGTTGTGTTTCTTGGTTATGTTGTTAGCGCGAAAGGAACTTGCAAGGAATGCCCACAACTAAGTCAATGAGGAAAAGGTGAAGCTTTGAACTACCAGCTATCAAGGCTTTAATTGGTGGCATTGGAAACTTGGCACATTACCTAAGTACCGACCAATCACTTGAAAGGACAAGTTAATGAAAGGTCTAGTTTGGTTCAAAAGAAGGCTGAGATTGAAGAAACCCAAGCAACAATAAAGCAATATGGAACAAAGCCAACAAGGGACGTGTCATCTTTGAACCAAGGAGATTGGGTTTGGGTTCACATGTGCAAAGGAAAGATTCCCAGCCCATAGAAAGATCCTAAGTTGCATCCTCGAGGAGATGGACCTTTCCAAATTCTTGAGAAAATTAAAGACAATGCTCATAAAGTGGACCTTCCAGGTGAGTATAATGTTTCTACTACTTTCACTGTTTCTGATCTTTCTCCATTTGATGTAGGTGAAGATTCGAGGTCGAATCCTTTTGAGGAGAGGGGGAATGATGGGAACCAAAGTGGGCCTAGCCTTAAAGATCCTTTACAAGTTCCAGATGGGCCAATTACAAGATCAAGAGTGATGGGAACCAAGGTGGGCCTAGTCTTAAAGATCCTTTGCAAGTTCCAGATGGGCCAATTACAAGATCAAGAGCCAAGAAGATCAAGGAAGCAATGCAAGGATTGGTACAATCTCCTTGGGATGAAGCTAGCAAGAGCCCAACAATCAAAGTGGGTTTGAAAGAAGGAGAACCAATTTTGATCCACTTGATACAAGCTGTAGAAGATATGACTTAAGGAAGTTTGAGCCTATTATTATTCAAGGCTTTCAATTTATTCAAAAGATTTATTTTTTATTAGTTTAGACTAAATGGGCTTGAGAAAGGCCTTGTATTAGGGCCAAGGGTTTATTAGGAAAGTTACTTTTTAGAAACTAGAATTACTGTTCACGCAGGGGTATTTGTGGGAAAAAAGAGTTCTAGCTAGGTTAGGATTTTAATTAGGTTTTGGTTTAAATACTCTTTGTAGCCTCATTTGAAGGCAGACAATTATATTGAATTTTCATAGTGAGTTGAGTTTTCTCCTCTTGTTCTTGATTGAACTTTTGAACTTATCAAAGGTAGATCATAACCTTTGTGGTGTTCCTACTTTTGAACTTATCAAAGGTAAATCATAACCTTTGTGGCGTTCCTCCTTTGTAATTTGGGTTCTTGAGGCAGGTTCTTCAACGGGTCTAGATTTTAATATAATCTAGGTTCTTGAAACGGGTTCTCAACGGGTTTAGATTCTCCATCCATTGACTTGATCTTGGCTTTCTTGGGTGAGTTTTCAGATTGATTGTGGGTTCAAGGGATTCCATTCCGCGGGTTCATATCATTTAGAATAAGTGGGCTTTAAGGCCCAAGTTACTGTAGCGTGGCACTGTTCACATAGGGGTATTTTAGGTTGAAAAGAGTTCTAGTTTGGTTAGGATTTTAATTAGGTTTTGGTTTAAATACACTTTGTAGCCTCATTTGAAAGGAGACAATTATATTGAATTTTCATAGTGAGTTGAGTTTTCTCCTCTTGTTCTTGATTGAACTTTTGAACTTATTAAAGGTAAATTACAACCTTTGTGGCGTTCCGACTTTGTAATTTGGGTTCTTGAGGCAGGTTCTTCAATGGGTCTAGATTTTAATATAATCTAGGTTCTTGAAACGGGTTCTGAACGGGTCTAGATTCTTCATCCATTGACTTGATCTTGGCTTTCTTGGGTGAGTTTTCAAATTGATTGTGGGTTCAAGGGATTCCATTCCCCGGGTTCATATCAAAAGGTGAAGGCTATCAAGGAATGGCCCACATCTAAGTCAATCACAGAGGAGAAACGGCCAATCGCCTATTTCAGGGAAAAGCTAAAAGGGGCAGCTTTGAACTACCCGACATATGACAAGGAGCTTTATGCATTGGTGAGAGCATTGGAAACTTGGCAACATTACCTTTGGCCGAAAGAATTTGTCATACATACCGATCATGAGTCCTTGAAGCACTTGAAAGGACAAGGTAAGTTGAACAGAAGGCATGCCCAGTGGATGGAATTCATTGAGACCTTCCCTTATCTCTACTTTAAATGCAAAGTTATTGGGATTTGAATATGTTAAGGAATTGTATGTTAATCATGATGACATTGCTAGTGTGTTTGCAGCATGTGAGAAGGCTGCGTTTGCTAAGTTCTATAGATTAGATGGGTACTTGTTTAGAGAAAATAGACTTTGTGTGCCTAATAGTTGATGCGAACCAAGGTGGGCCTAGTCTTAAAGATCCTTTGCAAGTTTCAGATGTGCCAATTACAAGATCAAGAGCCAAGAAGGTCAAGGAAGCAATGCAAGGATTGGTGCAATCCACTTGGGATGAAGCTAGCAAGAGCCCAACAATCAAAGTGGGTTTGAAAGAAGCAGAACCAATTTTGATCCACTTGATACAAGCTGTGGAAGATATGACTTAGGGAAGTTTGGGCCTATTGTTATTCAAGGTTTTCAATTTATTAAAAGATTTATTTTATTAGTTTAGAATAAGTGGGCTTTAAGGCCCAAGTTACTGTAGCGTGGCACTGTTCACGTAGGGGTATTTTTGGAAGATAGAGTTTTACTTTGGTTAGGGTTTTAATTAGGTTTTAGTTTAAATACTCTTTGTAGTCTCATTTGAAGGGAGACAATATACTGAATTTTTATAGTAAGTTGAGTTTTCTCCTCTTGTTCTTGATTGAACTTTTGAACTTATCAAAGGTAACTCACAACTTTTGTGGCATTCCTCCTTGTAATCTGGGTTCTTGAGATAGGTTCTTCATCGGGTCTTGATGGGAACCGAGGTGGGCCTAGTCTTAAAGATCCTTTGCAAGTTCCAGATGGGCCAATTACAAGATCAAGAGCCAAGAAGATCAAGGAAGCAATGCAAGGATTGGTGCAATCCACTTGGGATGATGCTAGCAAGAGCCCAACAATCAAAGTGGGTTTGAAAGAAGGAGAACCAATTTTGATCCACTTGATACAAGCTGTGGAAGACATGACTTAGGGAAGTTTGGGCCTATTGTTATTCAAGGCTTTCAATTTATTAAAAGATTTATTTTATTCGTTTAGAATAAGTAGGTTTTAAGGCCCAAGTTACTGTAGCGCGGCACTGTTCACGTAGGGGTATTTTTGGAAGATAGACTTTTACTTTGGTTAGGGTTTTAATTATGTTTTAGTTTAAATACTCTTTGTAGCCTCATTTGAAGGCAGACAATATATTGAATTTTCATAAGTGAGTTGAGTTTTCTCCTCTTGTTCTTGATTGAACTTTTGAACTTATCAAAGGTAACTCACAACCATTGTGGCGTTCCTCCTTGTAATCTGGGTTCTTGAGATGGGTTCTTCATCGGGTCTAGATTTTAATATAATATAGGTTCTTGAAACAGGTTCTTAATGGGTCTAGATTCTCCATCCATTGACTTGATCTTGGCTTTCTTGGGTGAGTTTTCAAATTGATTGTGGGTTCAAGGGATTCCATTCTGCGGGTTTATATCAGGGCTAGATTTTAATATAATCTAGGTTCTTGAAGCGGGTTCTCAACGGGTCTAGATTCTCCATCCATTGACCTGATCTTGACTTTCTTAGGTGAGTTTTCAAATTGATTGTGGGTTCAAGGGATTCCATTCCGCGGGTTCATATCATTTGGTATCAGAGCAAGGTTTCCAATCAGGTCTTATTCTATCTTTTGTTTCTTGCGTATTTGATTCTAGGGCTTCATTGTTCTAGGGTTACAAAAAAAAAAAAAGGAAGGTGGCTGCCGAATTGCATTGTTCTAGTGTTTGTGTTGGCTTAAACCTCTTATTGAAGAGTTTGTGTTGGCTGAAACTTCTTATTCTAGAGTTTGTGTTGGCTGAAACCTCTTATTCAAGAGTTTGTGTTGGCTGAAACTTCTTGTTCTAGAGTTTGTGTTGGCTCAAATCTCTTACTCGTTTGATTGTGATCAAATCAGTTGTTGAAAAAAAAAAAATTTCGTCCAAAAAAAAAAAAAATTCTGAAAATTTTTTATGAGCCTTATCATCAACGGGGTTGCATACATCATTATAGTTACTCTTTCAGTTGTTTTTATTCCCTTGTTCTTGTTCTGGTTTTGGTTCTTGTTTCTTGGACCTAATTACTAGTTGGGATAAAACAAGGTTCTTGTTCTTGTTTCTTGTTTGAGTTCAATTAGTTCTTGAAGAACTTGAGTGGGAAAACTCTTGAGGTAAAAGGCAAGAGAGTGTGTGACTATTATGAAAAAAGAAAAATAGCCAATTAAGAGTGAAATACGAGTCGAGTGCCATTATTCGAGTGTAAACACGTAAGGGAGTGTGTGAGGTTTTCCACTAACATTTTTTTTTTTTTGTGCAGCACATTACAATGTCTCATAGGAGTGACTCATCACCAAAGGCGGATAACTCATCCTTTGTGTTGCAAGCCATGCAACAACAGTTTGAGCGGTTGAACTTTGTATTGGGTGAAGTGAGGGATAGGATGGATCATCAAGAAACAGCGATTAGAAATCTACAAGGTGGGAGAGATAGGAGGCGACGTGAGCCTAGGGTTGAAAATGAGTATGAGAACGAAGGAGATGGTGAGGATGAGGAAGACTTAGCATCTGAAGTTGGGTCGGGTAGACATAGACGATTTAGGCGTGAAAGAGGACATGAGGGGAACCGAGGGGGTCGGGATGGTTCAGATCGAAACCTTGGGAGCATCAAAATGAAAATACCATCTTTCCAAGGTAGAACTAACCCTGAGGTTTATTTAGAGTGGGAAAAAAAATAGACCTGGTGTTTGATTGTCATAATTACTCTCAAGAGTTCACTGATTATGCTATTATTTGGTGAGATCAATTAGTGACCAATAGAAGGAGGAATAATGAGAGGCCTGTAGAAACGTGGGGAGAGTTGAAATCTCTCATGAGGCAGAGATTTGTACCTAGCCACTTCTATAGGGACCTTTACCAAAAGCTCCAAAATCTTACACAGGGGTCTAGGAGTGTGGAGGATTACCATAAGGAGATTGAGGTGGCGATGATTCGGGCTAATGTAGAGGAGGATCGGGAGGCCACCATGGCTAGATTTTTGAGGGGTTTGAATAGGGACATAGCCAATGTAATTGAATTGCAGCATTATGTGGAGATAGAGGACATGGTGCACATGGCTATGAAGGTGGAGAGACAGCTAAAGAGAAAAGGGACAGCAAGGTACACTTCGGTTTCTAATACTACTTGGAAATCAAAGTGGGATAGGAATGATTCAGTTGAAGCAAAGATAAAGACCAAACCACCTAAGGGAAAAGATGAGGGAACTAGCAACAAACCCAAGGTAGAATCTCAACCTTCACGGAATAGAGATATTAAATGTTTTAAGTGTTTGGGTTCAGGGCACATCGCTTCTCAAAGTACAAACAGGCGGGTGATGATTATGCGCAACAATGGGGAGGTAGTGACTGAGAGTGAGGATGATAGTGATGGGATGCCCGAGTTGGTTGATGCTAGTGATGATGATGGAGTGGTATACCCCGTGTGATATGAACCCGTGGAATGGAATCCCTTGAACCCACAATCAATTTGAAAACTCACCCAAGAAAGCCAAGATCAAGTCAATGGATGGAGAATCTAGACCCGTTGAGTACCCGTTTCAAGAACCTAGATTATATTAAAATCTAGACCCGATGAAGAACCTATCTCAAGAACCCAGATTACAAGGAAGAACACCACAAAGGTTGTGAGTTACCTTTGATAAGTTCAAAAGTTCAATCAAGAACAAGAAAAGAAAACTCAACTCACTATGAAAATTCAATATATTGTCTGCCTTCAAATGAGGCTACAAAGAGTATTTAAACTAAAACCTAATTAAAACCCTAACCAAAGTAAAACTCTATCTTCCAAAAATACCCCTACGTGAACAGTGCCGTGCTACAGTAACTTGGGCCTTAAAGCCCACTTATTCTAAACTAATAAAATAAATCTTTTAATAAATTAAAAGCCTTGAATAACAATAGGCCCAAACTTCCCAAAGTCATATCTTCCACTGCTTGTATCAAGTGGATCAAAATTGGTTCTCCTTCTTTCAAACCCACTTTGATTGTTAGGCTCTTGCTAGCTTCATCCCAAGTGGATTGCACCAATCCTTGCATTGCTTCCTTGATCTTCTTGGCTCTTGATCTTCTAATTGGCCCATCTGGAACTTGCAAAGGATCTTTAAGACTAGGCCCACCTTGGTTCCCATCATTCCCCCTCTCCTCAAAAGGATTCGACCACGAATCTTCACCTACATCAAATGGAGAAAGATCAGAAACATTGAAAGTAGCAGAAACTTTATACTCACCTGAAAGGTCCACTTTATAAGCATTGTCATTAATTTTCTCAAGAATTTGGAAGGGTCCATCTCCTCGAGGATGCAACTTAGTCTTTCTATGGGCTGGGAATCTTTCTTTGCGCATGTGAACCCAAACCCAATCTCCTAGTTCAAAGATAACACGCCTTCTCCCTTTATTGGCTTGGGAAGCAACCCATTCATTCTTTTGGGCAATTTGAAGTCGTACCCTCTCATGAAGTGACTTCACCAACTCCGCCTTCTTTTGTCCATCCAAGCTACTCCTGCCATCAATAGGTAATGGCATTAAGTCTAAAGGAGTAAGTGGATTAAAACCATAAACAATTTCAAAAGGGGAATAAGAAGTAGTAGAATGCATGGCCCTATTATATGCAAACTCTATAAATGGCAAACAATCCTCCCAAGTTTTTAAATTCTTATGAACAACAGTGCGTAAAAGCTGAGTTAAAGTCCTATTAACTACTTCAGTCTGACCATCAGTCTGTGGATGACAAGTAGTGGAAAATAAGAGCTTAGTACCCAATTTACCTCACAACACCTTCCAAAAGTAGCTAAGGAATTTAACATCCCTATCAGAAACAATACTCCGAGATACTCCATGGAGTCGCACTATCTCCCTGAAAAACAAGTCTGCTATGTTTGTGGCATCATTTGTTTTATGGCATGGAATGAAATGTGCGATCTTACTAAATCTATCCACAACCACAAAAATAGAATCTCTACCCCTTTTTGTCCTAGGCAGCCCCAAAACAAAGTCCCTAGATATGTCTACCCATGGCTCACTAGGAACAGCTAAGGGTGTATACAACCCATGTGGCAAAACCTTAGATTTGGCTTTTCTACATGTAATGCACCCACCACAAATGCGATTCACATCTTTCTTCATCTTAGGCCAAAAGAAATGTTCATGCAAGATGTCTAAAGATATCTTGACACCAAAGTGTCCCATTAATCCCCCACCATGTGTCTCACGCACCAATAACTCACGCATTGAATAACTTGGCACATAGAGTTTGCTTTCTTTAAACAAATAACCATCGTGCTTGTAAAACTTACCGAATGCCGTCTTATCACATGCCTTATACACATCAGAAAAGTCAGCGTCATCAGCATACATGTCTTTCACATATTCAAAGCCAAGCAACTTAGCACTCATAGAAGTAAGAAGTACATACCTTCGGGATAAAGCATCAGCAACAATATTCTCCTTACCTTGTTTGTAACGGATGACATATGGAAAGGTCTCAATGTATTTCAGCCATCTAGCATGCCTTTGATGATGTGAACCCCGTCAAGAATAACGAGACCCAACAACGAAAGGGAACCCAAGATCGTTCTATGGACAGATTCGAATGGAAGACCTCGACCCACTGTTTATGACAAACAAGAACCACGGTATAAGGAAGACGCCACAAACGGTGATGGAGTTTCCGTTTGATAAGTCGAGATGAACGCCACGGGAAATCCCGATAAGTTCAAGTAGTTCTTCAAAGAACCAAAGAGAATAAACCTCACCAGTTTTTATTAATGATCAATAATGTGCTCAATACAATGAGTCCATGCTATTTATAATGCATGGTTTGAAATAGGAATATAATCTATTAAAGGAAAATACTGAAAGACCAAATAAAAGAATCCTAAAATTAAGGTAGATTTTCCGTCTGAAATTAGCTTCTCCTCCAAGAAAAGAAATCACCTATGGAATAATCCTTAGCTTCTCCTCCAAGAAAAGAAATCACTTATGGAATAATCCTTCGGGGCTAAACGGACTATATGGCGCGATTGGGGGCAAAATTGTTCCGGAGCGAAGTTTCGTATCTCTAAAAAAACCATGGTCCGAATTTTTTTACTAGACCGTCCCCTCACCTATTTTCGGGGCCAAACGGACTGTTTGGTGTCTTTGGAGGCAAAACTATTTCGCACGAAATTTTCGCTTCATTTGGCCTCGTAAGCCCCCGAAATCTTTTTTCCAAAAAACACATTTTCGGTCTGAATTTTTTTACTAAACCGTGCCCTCACCTATTTTCGAGGCCAAACGGACTGTTTGGAGTGTTTGGGGGCAAAACTATTTCGCACGAAAACTTCACTTCATTTGGCCTCGTAAGCCCCTGAAATCTTTTTTTCCAAAAAACACGTTTTCTGTCTGAATTTTTTTACTAAAGCGCACCTCACAAACTATCGGGGCCATACGGACTATATGGCGCAATTTGGGGCAAAATTGTTCCGAAGCGAGGTTTTGAATCTCTTAAAAAACACGTTCACGGTCCGAATTTTTTTACTAAACCGTCCCCTCACCTATTTTTGGGGCCAAACGGACTGTTTGGTGTGTTTGGAGGCAAAACAATTTTGCACGAAAACTTCGCTTCATTTGGCCTCATAAGCCACCGAAATCTTTTTTCCAAAAAACACATTTTCGGTCTAAATTTTTTTACTAAACCGTTCCCTCACCTATTTTCGGGGCCAAACGGACTGTTTGGAGAGTTTGGGGGCAAAACTATTTCGCACGAAAACTTCACTTCATTTGGCCTCGTAAGCCACCGAAATCTTTTTTCCAAAAAACACGTTTTCTGTTTGAATTTTTATACTAAAGCGCACCTCACAAACTCTCGGGGCCAAACGGACTATATGGTGCGATTGGGGGCAAAATTGTTCCGGACCGAAGTTTCGTATCTCTAAAAAAACACGTTCATGGTCTGAATTTTTTTACTAGACCGTCCCCTCACCTATTTGTGGGGCCAAACGGACTGTTTGGTGTGTTTGGAGGCAAAACAATTTTGCACGAAAACTTCGCTTCAATTGGCCTCATAAGCCACCGAAATCTTTTTTCCAAAAAACACATTTTCGGTCTGAATTTTTTTACTAAACCGTGCCCTCACCTATTTTCGGGGCCAAACGGACTGTTTGGAGTGTTTGGGGGCAAAACTATTTCGCACGAAAACTTCACTTCATTTGGCCTCGTAAGCCACCGAAATCTTTTTTCCAAAAAACACGTTTTCTGTTTGAATTTTTATACTAAAGCGCACCTCACAAACTCTCGGGGCTAAACGGACTATACGGCGCGATTGGCGCAAAATTGTTCTGGAGTGAAGTTTCGTTTCTCTGAAAAAACACGTTTATGGTCCGAATTTTTTTACTGAACCGTCCCCTCATCTATTTTCGGGGCCGAACGGACTGTTTGGAGTGTTTGGGGGCAAAACTATTTCGCACAAAAACTTCACTTCATTTGGCCTCATAAGCCACCGAAATCTTTTTTCCAAAAAACACGTTTTCTGCTTGAATTTTTACACTAAAGCGCACCTCACATACTCTCGGGGCCAAACGCACTATATGGCGCAATTGGGGGCAAAATTGTTCTGGAGCGAAGTTTCATTTCTCTGAGAAAACACGTTTATGATCTGAATTTTTTTACTAAACCGTCCCCTCACCTAATTTTGGGGCCAAACGGACTGTTTGGTGTGTTTGGAGGCAAAACTATTTCGCACGTGTCGACACCGGCGGAAAATCTCTATTATTCTTTTTCTTTTTTATTTTCCTAGATACCGACCCCCATTTGGCGAGTGTGTGTGTGATCTCTATCTCTTTTCCGTTTCGAGATATGAGTTGTGTGTGTGTGTGGGAACTTGTGTACGTGTGTGCATGTGTGCACAAATTTGGAGTCGCCACCAACCATGGGAAATTTTAAGGTGTGATTGGGCACCTATGTCTAATAGATTTTATCTTATTTAGACATCTATAACAAAAAATGGTCTTGAACCAGAGATAGGTTCGGGGGTTTGCTTATGCGTGGGGAAGGTGTTAGGCACCCCACGACATCCGTTTAAGAAAACGGTTACCTCCTTTCTAATGTTTCTCTTTTATTTGCTAAGCCTAGGTTTGTTGGTTTTTATTATGTACAAATGTCCCGATTTCCGTCATGCGATATACCAAAAATGGCAAACGCAATATGACTTCGTTCGGTTTTGATTAGACTCTTTATTTCACCATCCCTTTTATCTTTGTATCTTTTAAATTTCCGGGCATTTCGGTGGTAGGATGTACTTGAAATCCTAACACCTAGTGCCGGGACAAACAATTAATGTTTTTGGTGCCATATTCGGGATCTCTTTACCCTTGATTTCCAAGGAGTAAAGCGGTCCGTCAAATGGCGGGGTTTTGGATGATTAATTCACACTTTGGGGAATTTTAGACCATGATCCTATGGGAGTTAGAACGTGTAGAATCCCTTACACGAAAGCACGTACCAGCCACGCCCCTGTGTAAAGGACTCATACCATGGTGTCCAAAAGCCAGGGCGAGCCGTAACCCTTGGATTGCACCAACTTCGTTTCTAACGCCCACATTACCATGTTTACTCTTTTTAAAGTTTTCATGGCAAAGTGTATTTTAATCACATTTTTATATCAAAGCGATAAACAAACAAGCAGATATCAAGACGGTATATTCACAACACATAATTACAAGAAAGAGTATGAAAGCGAATAGAATGTTCAAACAAGTAATCACGGCATGTTCGCAGCACATAAATCACAAGTATGACAAAATGGGATGATCATGGTATGTTAACAGTACATCAATCATAGGTATGAAATGACATAAATGCAACATTTATTTGAAATGGCAAGGTACAATTCATGACAATTTTTAGGGAAAGGGTCAAGACCTCGTGGGGTCGGGATTCGATGCTATTTGAAAGACTTACTCGAATCTCGACACCACCTTAGGATTTACATACATGAATAAAACAAGGCAATTTTTAGAAAAGGGTTTCAATGCCTTTTCGGGCTTACACGGGGGTTTAGTACTATTTGAAAAGATTTACCTAAACCCGCGAAGCCAAATAGGACTTAAATGAGAAAAACCGTTTTAGAAATGGGTTTCAATGCCTTTTCGGGCTTACACGGGGGTTTAGTACTATTTGAAAAGATTTACCTAAACCCGCGAAGCCAAATAGGACTTAAATGAGAAAAACTGTTTTAGAAATGAGTTTCAATGCCTTTTCGGGCTTACACGGGGGTTTAGTACTATTTGAAAAGATTTACCTAAACCCGCGAAGCCAAATAGGACTTAAATGAGAAAAACTGTTTTAGAAATGAGTTTCAATGCCTTTTCGGGCTTACACGGGGGTTTAGTACTATTTGAAAAGATTTACCTAAACCCGCGAGCCAAATAGGACTTAAATGAGAAAAACTGTTTTAGAAATGGGTTTCAATGCCTTTTCGGGCTTACACGGGGGTTTAGTACTATTTGAAAAGATTTACCTAAACCCGCGAAGCCAAATAGGACTTATATGGGAAAAATCATTTTTGAAAATGGGGTTTCAATGCCTTTTCGGGCTTACACGGGGGTTTAGTACTATTTGAAAAGATTTACCTAAACCCGCGAGGCCAAATAGGACTTAAATGAGAAAAACCGTTTGAAAAGTATGTTTGCGATTTACGGGTCCAACGCCTCATGGATTTACATGGGGTTTAGTGCTATTTGAAAAGACTTACCTAAAACCACCAATACCGTTCGGCACTTTCATGCCCAAATCAAAATAAGAAAAGGGAATATGTAAACGATATTTACAACAACGTAGTAAATAATGTAAATAACCGGGTTTGAAAAAGAGTATTTTTGTGGGTCCAATGCCTATGGAATTACGTGGTGGGTTAATGCCTCTTTGAGGTCTTACATAGTCCACCACGACCAATCGGGATTATCACGCCCATTTTTATGGGAAACGGAGATAATAACAACGCAATATATTCACAAGCGCGTAAAAGTAAATAAAGCGATAAATGTATTTAAAGCATTGCGGAAAGCGATAAATAAATTTAAAGCAAATAATGGACTTAAAAACACGGGATTTTCATGGGTCCAATGCCTTATGGAATTACGTGGTGGTTAAAGCCTCTTTGAGGTCTTACATAGTCCACCACGACCAATCGGGATTATCACGCCCAAATCACAAAGGAAAAAATGGGAAAATGACAATATTCACAATATAATATGCGCAACGTAGTAAATGTAAATAAAGCGATAAATGACAATATTTAACACATGGGGGATGTATTTTTCGGGTCAAATACCTCGTAGGCTAACAAGGTTGTTACGGCCTCGTTAGAGGTCTTACGCAACTGAGCCAAAGCTACTCAATATTTGCCGTACTAAAACACAAAGGGCCGGTGTATTTTTCGGGTCAAGACCTCGTGGGCTAACATGGTTGTCACGGCCTCGTTAGAGGTCTTACGCGAGCCGCCAAAGCCACTCAATATTGCCGTACTAAAACACACCGGGGGAAGGAGGTACAACAAATATTATATTCACAAGTACGTAGTAAATGTAAATAAAGCGATAAATGACTAGAAAATGTAAATAAAGCGATAAATGACTAGAAAATGTAAATAAAGCGATAAATAGACAAGGAAATGTAAATAAAGCGATAAATAGACAAGGAAATGTAAATAAAGCAATAAAAGCAAAAATGTAAATAAAATAAATGACAAGGAAATGTAAATAAAGCAATAAATAGACAAGGGAAATGTAAATAAAGCAATAAATAGACAAGGAAATGTAAATAAAGCAATAAATAGACAAGGAAATGTAAATAAAGCATAAATGAACTAAAGAATGTAAGAGAGAGAGAGGGAGGGGGGAAGATGAGGAGAGGTTAGAGAGAGAAGCACCTAATAGATGCTTCTCACTCTAAAAACACCCCAAAAACCCTAAAGAAAAAGTCTAGAGAGAGAAAGAACTTAGAGAGAGAGAGATTACCTAGAGAGGAGTCTCTCTCTCTAAAACTACCCAAAATCCCCTCCTAAAAACCCCCTAAACCCCTATTTTCTGCCTATTCTACGCTCTAGAAGGCCTAGTGCCCGAGCAACATTGTGTGCAAATGAGGGGGGGAGGGCTGGTTTTATAGAACGGCGTGCACGCCTCGCGCGGGTCCATCACGCGCCGCGCGGTATGGTCCCGCGCGAGTTGTGGTGCCTGCCACGTGGCGGTCTTATCCTTCCACGCCAGCAGCTCCTCGAATCTTCCTCGGTTTCCGTGCGCGTATCCTTTTTGACCCGATTTTCGAGGGCAGTTTTGGAGGTCTTCCGGAACTCAAAATGGGTCATGCAGCATATCGTCGGAAAGCTCTCGACGTCCTCTTTCCAACGGTATAAAGTTTGCGTGAATCGGAGTTCGGACGAGGGAGTTATGGCTCCCGGAAGTCGGGGTGTCGGAGCTGTTTTTGTGCACTTTTCCGATGAAGATTCCGGTCAAACGGGGGATGCTATCGGCGAACCGAGAGTTCCACGTCGTAGCTGGAGTCATTATCTTTCCAACGCACCCGGGCTCGCGGATCAACTTGTTGCGAGCAGGAAAGACTCTGCGCGCGAAGGCGGCTGTCCGGGAGAAAAAATGCGTTTTACTCCCAGCGCGTTTTTTCTCAAATCTTGTCCCAGTTCGCGCGCGTTTTTGACCTAGTTCCCGATGTCGGATTTCGACGTTCTTGGTACCGTCGGAAAGCTTGCGTTGCCTACTTTTGCAAGGTTCCGGATTTGCAGAAATCCGAGCTTGGACTTGTGAGATATGGCCCCGCGAACAGAGGCCACCGGGGTGTTTTTGGTCCGTTTGAGGGCAATTTTCCGATCAGGATTCTGGCTAGACTCGGTAAAATATTGGAGAGCCGAGAGTTCCACGTCATGCATGAATGTGTCTTCTTTCCAACGTGCCCGGGCTCGCGGATCAACTTGTTGCGAGTCAGGAAGACTCTGCGCGCAAGCGCGGCAACGTCGGTGGGAAAATTCCGGAACTTTCAACAAAACCTTATTTCATCGGCCTGTTTTCACGTGCGCGGTAGACATAGCTCCCGATGTCGGATTTCAACGATCTTGGTAGCTTGGGTTCAGATATGTTGCGAACAGAGGCCGTCGGAATGTTCCTATGCCAAGGGGTCATCTTCTGACTGAGATTCCCTCGGAGGAGCTCTTTTCAAGCGGTGAACCTCTTGCCTAAGAGGCCTTGCACAGAAGGTTGAGCTTTGGTGTTCGCTTTTTCGCAGTTTTGGCCATAATTCTCTATTTCTTGTCCGTTTTGACCCGTAAAGTACTTGAAGCTCTCGACATTCTCTACATACACGAGGTGGTCAGCTCGAGCCAGTTTTTGGTCTGGTCAACGGTCCGGTCAAACCTTGGTCAAACTTGGTCAACCTTGGTCAAACTTGGTCGAATTTGGTCAAAGCTCTCCAAACTCTTGGAAATGTATCCCGGACTTCATTTCAAGGGTTTCTGGGCACACGGTGGGTCCTAGTCGAGTTGGAAACGGCTCGGTCAAACCTCGGTCAAACTTTGGTCAACACTAGTCAAACTTGGTCAACCCTAGTCAAACTTGGTCAACCCTAGTTAAACTTGGTCAAACCTTGGGAAATGTGTCCCGGACCTTCTTTTTGGGAGTATTTGATGTGGAGAGGTGTTGCCGGATCATGCTGGCTCGGTCCGGGCCGTCCCGTCTCGCGTGCTGACGCCCGAGAAAATCCCGTGGGTAAAAATGGGGTTATGACAGTTGCCCCTTCTTTGTTCTGCGTTTCTTGGCACAAGGAACGTCGGACAAAGAATAAATGACTCGATTTTTGCCCGCTCGGATTTTCTCGGTTTCCGTGTTCTCCTACGGTTGCTGCGTAGTTCGTCTCGGTTTGCGTGCCAGCCCTTCCGAGGTCCGAATGGGCATTCCGAGGTTTGGAGAAGATCGGTCGGGATGCGAAAAGATGGTTCATGGCTCGAAATGATGAGACGGAGCAATTTTGGAAACTCGCGCGTGACCATCACGCGCGGCGCGTGACGGTCCCGCGCGAGGTCCCACTACTTCAGGCCCCGCGCGGCCTTTCCCCTTCATTTTGTCGTTTTCTTTCCCTTTTCGCTCTCTGGACCCCATTTCGCCTCTTTTCACTTTTCTACTCATATCTTGCTATCCGGGACTCTGATTGACGTGCCGTCTTCGCCTACGCGCTCCACGAGTAAGCCCCTTTCCATCCCTACCATTTATTTCAGTTTTAAACGGTAGGAATGTGCTGATTGGGTTATTCTCTTTTTTGTGTCTTCTGGTCTTTTTCTCATGATCTAGGACTCCGATCGACGATCAGCCTTTGCCTATACGTCCTAGAGGTAAGTACCTTTCCATCCCCACCTTCCTTTTCCGTTTTGAACGGTCTGATTGATTGCTTCCTTTTTTATGTCCCATGCTTTTGCTTTATGTACTTCTGCTTTTATTTCCTTTTGTTCCCTTGTATGTTTCGGGATGTAACACACACTTAGCAAGCATGTTTGTTCACAAAAAATGTATTTGTGTATAGAAACACGTGCATGTACAAATGATCCTTTGTAGGCACATATGCGCATGTATATGTGCTTGGAAGCACATGAGACACACACACAACATTTATTGAAATGCTGCGCATATATTTTTTTTATTTTTGTTTGTTTTTATTTTTTATTATTTATTTTTTCCTTTTCTTCTTTTTTTTTTCTTCTCTTTTTTTTGGGGGCACTACGTCGTGCATTTTTTGTGAGGCCAATATTTAGAAAATTAAGGGTTAAGTTTGGGATTTGCACAAACTTAGGAAATGTGTGTTTTTAGCTGGAGACTTGAAATTTGTTCGAGTCTCAAATTGGGCGGTTCAACGGTTTGGAATCTCAGTCCAAACAGGTTGAGGGGTGATCTGACTTGGGGACTACCCAAGCTGCAAATCGGGTGGTTCAACGGTTTGGAATCTCAGTCCAAACAGGTTGAGGGGTGATCTGACTTGGGGACTACCCAAGCTGCAAATCGGGTGGTTCAACGGTTTGGAATCTCAGTCCAAACAGGTTGAGGGGTGATCTGACTTGGGGACTACCCAAGCTGCAAATCGGGTGGTTCAACGGTTTGGAATCTCAGTCCAAACAGGTTGAGGGGTGATCTGACTTGGGGACTACCCAAGCTGCAAATCGGGTGGTTCAACGGTTTGGAATCTCAGTCCAAACAGGTTGAGGGGTGATCTGACTTGGGGACTACCCAAGCTGCAAATCGGGTGGTTCAACGGTTTGGAATCTCAGTCCAAACAGGTTGAGGGGTGATCTGACTTGGGGACTACCCAAGCTGCAAATCGGGTGGTTCAACGGTTTGGAATCTCAGTCCAAACAGGTTGAGGGGTGATCTGACTTGGGGACTACCCAAGCTGCAAATCGGGTGATCCAACACTTCGTCAAATCTCAATTGGATAATCGGACTCGTTTTGGAACTTAATCCAAACGTTCCGGGACAAAATTGCTTGTTTTGATTGTTGTTGTTGTGTTGTTTTTCTTCTTTTTTTTTTGTATGGCTTTGATTGTTGTGCATCTATTATATTTTTGAGAATGAGATGTACCTTGCTTTTCCTGACTCTTGGATTGCTTTGTCGCTTTTTTTTTGTAGATGTCAGACAGAGGTAGCGGTAGTGGGGGCCATCGCCGGTCCGATCGCCTTGCGAAAGGCAAGGCTGTGATGTATGCTCCCGAGAGCTCTCCTGATACGGACGACGAGTACGACGCTATGGAGGACGTTCGTACCCGCTTTGACGCCTCTATTGCCCGGAACCTGCAGGCGGAGCTCGATGCCGAGGCTGCTGGTCCTGCTTCTAGTGCGACTCGGCCTCCTCCTCGACCTGGAGTCGTCATTGGTCGTAGTGCTAGGCCTTCTGAGAGACGACTCGTCCTTCTCCACAGCCTAGTGTCACCACTGGTCCTGGCGATATTCCTTCCTTCTGCCGCACTCGTCGTCGTCCCATACATACAGGTCGAGGTCGATTCGGACGGGCATTCCCCCTTCGAGATTGAAGAGGCAGAGGACTGGGGGGATTCCTGATTCTGCGGGCACCATTCCCGAGGGTTACGTTGCACCCAGGATTTAGATATCCTCCCCAGGGTGGCATTAGATATCCTCCCCAGGGTGGCATTCGACCGCGTTACCCTGTTTACCGTTGAGATATCTGACACGCCCCCTTCTGACGAACCTCCTTGCTCATCCGTCTTCTCTGGTCCGTCGCTGCCAGGTACTTTCATACCTTCATATGTCTCTTTTGTTCTTGGTCTTTGTTAATCTCTGTATTGACATCCTTCTTTCGGATTTTGTGCAGGAGCCTCCCGAGAGTGTTGGCCGAGGCGGATGGTCTGAGTTTAGCAGACTCTTGGCGGCTTCCCGTCCGGAGTATAGAGAGTTTTTGACAGAGCTGGGCTTTGGCCCTTTCCTTGGCATCCCTTACGTGTCAGTGTATCACCCGGCAGTGTGGTGTTTTATAGAGAGATTCTTTCATCACACCGGGACCTTCCACCTCAGCACCTGCGAGATGGCGGTGCTTCCTGTAGATTGGAGTGCCATCTTGGGCATCCGTTTTGGAGGGAGAGCTCCCCCTAGCGAGCCTGTAGATGGTCTTGAGGCTAGGGAGATTTTGGGCCTTGCTGATCGTGATGCTATAGAGGGCTCGAGGCGGATTCGGCATCTGGCGGATGTCTTGAGGAGAGATAGAGAGGAGCCCCCTACCGAGCTACGGTATCGCCAGTGGGCAGCATATTTCATCTTCAGCTGCTTTCTGGGGAATGATAGGTCTACCGTTCCTACGCCCATCGTTGGTATGTTTCGAGATATCGACGCCTTGAGGGAGTATGATTGGGGTACCTTGACATATGGATTTTACATCCGGGGTCTGCGCCGTTATTCTCGTCGGGAGTCGATCAGCTTTCTCGGCTTCTGGCAGTTTACAGTCTTCTGGGCCTTTGAGCATTTCCCCACTTTCGCTCCCAGTCGACTTCCGCTGGCTTCTGATCCGGATTTTCCTCTTGCCAGGCGTTGGGATTCTTCTAGGATTGAGAGGATGACTGCACGCACACTCCTCGAGCTTCGCATGACAGTTGATTGCATCAGGGATGCTGAGATAGTCTTCCAGCCTTACTCTGGAGCTTTGACCCAGCGACCTGAGGTTTTCAGGGCGGTGGAGTTATCTCATCTGCGGTTGTGGATCCGGACCCCTCGGTCTTGGGAGCTCCTGCTGGGTGAGCGGACCTTACGACAGCTGGGTGATGAGGCCATTGTCCCTGTAGACCCTTCCCCCTTGATGACCATTGAGGATTACATTCCGCGAGCTCCGAGTGATCCTTACGTAGTAGGGGTGAGTGCTTACCCGAGCCTGGTCCGAGAGGATGTGCCATACCAGGAGTGGTTCGATCGAGTTTCTTTGGGATCCCTGATGTCTCTTCACGAGGTCGAGGGTGGCCGCGTCATGGGTGGAGTGGCCATGGACAGTCATCTCCTTCGGTCTTCTGGGCAGATTGAGAGACTTGAGGGTGAGATACTGCGTCTACAGCTCGAGCTGTCGGTCAGCGTGGATCGTCATGCGGCCGATATGGACCGAGCACAGGAGGAGACGACCCGCGTGCAGGCGGAGCTGACCCAGGCGCAGGGGGAGATGGCGCAGATGCAGACGGCCTTGACCCAGAGCCAGAGGGACTTAGGTTCTCGGGATGCAGAGGTGGCCCGCCTTACTGCCGCCGTACAGAGATTAGAGGAGCAACTTCATAGTATGGGTATTACTCCTGTTACAGGAGCTGGCCCATCTGGTTTTGGTCAGACTTCTTCTCCGCCACCTACTGATCCCGTCACCCGAGACTGGTTCTTTGACGATCCTCCTTCCACATGATGTATTTTCTGTTTATTTTTGTCTTCTCTTGGGGCCTTGTATTCCGGCCGAGCATTTTGTGTTTATATGGGATGTACAGACATTGACTCTTGTATATATGACATTTGTGGTTTATGGACAGTATTTGTGTTATGTTATGCTATTTATGGCTATGTGTACGGATTGGATATGTGTTTATGGGTTTGTATGGGTATGTTTTGTGTTTATGGATGTGTTTTTATGGGTTTGTATGGGTATGTTTCTGGATGTATGGATGTGTGTTTATGGCTATGTGTTTATGGCTATGTGTATGGGTACCGGGTCTTGATCTCCCGCGAGGCCTGGTTCATCAATGTCGGGGCTTACCTCTCCTTGGGGCCCGTTTCTGTTATCATTGGGATTTACTCCTCCGTGAGGCCCATTTCAGCAAATATAGGGACTTATTCCTCCACGAGGCCCATTTCTACAAAACCTTGGGACTTACTTCTCCACGAGGCCCATTTGGATGACTCTTCGAATTTTTTCAATTTTTCTTCGACTAGAATGGAAAAATTTGCCCCAGTATGTAGTGTTGAATAAATTTTTCTAGCTTCTTGAAGATAGAAAAATTTTGCCCCAGTGTAGCGTTGAATAAATTTTTCTAGCTTCTTGAAGATAGAAAAATTTTGCCCCAGTGTGGAACAATGCATGCTGATGCGGAATCCCGGCTTTCTTTCTCTACTTCCTTCGTGTCAGCCTGCGATGACTTCTAGAGAGTCAGTCTTTTTCGAAATTTTTCAAAAATCTTTTTGAAAAATTTTGCCCCAGTGTACTATGAGATTCGCCTGCGCGACATTTCTGGGTCATCTTTGTGTTTCTCGATTTCCGGGTCGAGCTAGGGTTTCAGGGCCGGTCCTTGACCTTCCAGCTTGGTTCTCGGTTCTCAGGCTACTCCAATGGTGGGAGATCAATTTTGTTTACGTTGCATCGAATGCTTCCGTTTGAGGCCAGCTTTGGTTCTGCTTTTGATCTCTGGGCCGGTTCTAGGGCTTTGGGTCGTCGGTCTCCAGCCGCTGACCCGAAAATCTTCGATCACCGAGCCGCCCAAAGACTTTCTCATAGGTGATTTCTTGCAAAATGGCCCTTATATAGTGCGAAACGGGCCTCCGGGAGTGCGCGAAAGGGGTCAAATTCGCGTGATATGGGAAAAAGAGCCGTTGGAATTCCCAACGGGACTCGCGCGTGACCGTCACGCGCGGGCGCGTGATGATCACGCGCGAGTTCTTGGCTTTTTAAGCTCTCCGGCCCTCCTTCGAACCAGCAGCCACAGCAGCCATTTTTGAGTTTTTCCTCTCCCTCCTTCACTAAAAACTCTCCATTTTTTCCGTTTTTGAGTCTCTTGGGTCCATGGCCTCCTCCAGTAGCGATCCCGACTCCTTGGTGACGCTTCATTTCCATGATTTCCGTGTTGAGCGGATGAGGCATTGGTGGACTCTTCTTGGAGAGGATGATCATGCCGATATCGTGGGGATCTTTGGTAAGTTTCCCCCTTTCATGCGACTCGACTTCAAGTTGATCGTGGCTTGCTCGAGGCTCTTGCTTCTTTCTGGGACCCGACCCATTGTTGCTTTTCCATTGGGGAGGTAGATCTTGTTCCTACCTTGGAGGAGTATGCTGAGCTTCTTCAGCTAGTCAGCCCCTTCAGCGAGACTCCGGTCATACCTATTCAGGGCCCTCGGTCCAACCGGTGCTTGGAGAAGTACTTGGGCTTGACCACTGCAGTTCTACGTTTAGAGATCGCCCGACCTGAGGAAACTTGGCGGAAAGCCAACATTTCTCTAGATTTGCTGACGAAGTACTTCTCTCGGAGTGACTTTCCTGTGAAGCTTGCTAGGGACTTCATTGCGGGCAAGAAGGGGTGGAAGAAATTCCGAATCAATGCCTTCAAGATCGCTTTCGCAGGTATTTTTCTCTTTCCCACTTCCGCTGGTAGGATAGATTTGGGTGTTATTCCCATAGTATTCAGCGAGGGCAGGTCCGTCATCCCTCCCTGCCATATTGTGCGAGACCGTGCGGTCTTTGTCTTATTGTAGGAGACAGGGAGAGGGGGTTCCGATGTTCTGTACTCAGCTCCTCCAGCTTTGGTTCTGCAGTCACCTGCGGCATTTCTACCGCCTCCAGACTCCTTATCACTTTCGAGAGGCATACGGTGAGCCAGACCGTCAATATAGCACTTCCCTTCACTGGCAATAGTCGTGACTGGGCATTATACCTCCTTCGACTTGCCCTTGGGTGAATGGTCTTGGAAGGTCACTTGGGGGCCAGCAGTGTGGAAGCCCTGGACTCATTGTGCCCTCTTCGATGGAGTGCCTCTTCCTGGGGTGTGGGGTTGTACAGGCTACTATCCCAGCCTTGCTCTTCGTCAGTTTGGCGGTGTTCAGTACCCGCCTCGTCTTGGTGACTTGGATGCGGTGACTTTCGACTACATCCCTAGTGAGGATATGTGGAGGCTCCTCTCCAGGGTTGAGGGTTATCTGGGAAGGCCGCCTTTCGGAGGTAGTCCTCATCGAGGATGGTTCGCCCGGAGATAGCTCTGTTGCTTGCTTCTGATTTCGTCGAGTGGAGAGAGGGGTGGACTCCCTTTTTTACTCTCAGGCCTACTGTACGGCCAGGCACATCACATTCTTTGGTGTCTCGCTCTCTTCGGGTGTCAGCCTCCACTGGTCAGCCTGAGAGAGTTACTGTTTTGGAGCGAGAGCTTGAGGAGGCTCAAACAGAGCTGTTATCATTACGCCTCGCTAGGGCAGCTGAGAGAGAGGCGTCTGCGGCTCGTATAGAGTCTCTGCGGAGTACCTTGCATCACAACAGTGTGGCGGTGGCGAACCTCCGCCGCGACTTGGAGGCTCAGAGGGGGAACGTCTCTACTCTTCGTACGATGAATGAATTCATCAGAGAGCAGCTCGAGATTTCTGAGGATGCTAAGGAACAGCTGGAGGAGACCTTGGCTGAGACTCGGGAGCAGCTGGAGACTGAGCAGACGGAGAGGACTCGAGTCCAGGATGAGCTTGATTCTCTTCGTTCATATACCCAGGCCCTGGTTGATCCTGCCACTGGCCGTCCTCAGGACATTGTAGCTCTGTAGCTCTACGCCGGGCGCTAGATGCGAGTGAGGAGGCGCTCACATCTGCGCGTACTTCCATGGGGGCCATGAGGGTTCAGATCAGCGTCCTCCAGGGTGACAACGGAGTCTTGCAGACTGAGTTGGACTTGGTGCATGACGCTCTTGAGTCTAACGCTTCTTGGCTCAACCAAGGAGGGTTTCCCCGTGGTCACAGCTCTTCATCAGATCAATCAGGTGATGGATTCTTTGGGTGCCAGGGCTCGAGCCGTCTTGGAGGAGCACGATGAGGGGGATCCGGCCCTTTCCACTGCTTTGGGGAGATTCTGCAGAGAGACCTGCATACGTCTTGGTCGTTAGATAGCATACTTCACGTAGCAGTGAGTAGTCAGTAGTTTTTGTATTTAAATGGTGGGTCATTCATAAATCCGAGTCGGATCATGCATGGCTCCCATTTTTAACTTCTAAGTTGATATATTTAGACATGCTTTCAAGACATCATGAAAAATCAAATGTATGCGTTTATGAACAAATGAATGAATGGAAGCACGTATTTTGTCTATGAGTATCTATATGAGAACCTATGTTTGTATAAGAATCTGTGAACTTAGCAAAGTTTAGCTTTTTATGAATTGATGGTACAAATTGGATATTGTTGTGGAATGAACATGAGAATTTACAAATTTGAAAGGGATAAGCATGGTATGAATGGTTTGTGAGAATTTAATGATATGTCACTTTGAAACTGGTGTTTGGAAGGATACACTTGTGCTCCACCTCTTGATCCCCAAACATTCTCTTTATATCGAACGAACCGTACTGCTCAAAGGATAACATAGGTCGTTCTTTCGTCTAAAATCTCTTCACCGCATAACAACCCCGATCACTAGTCTTGCACTGATTTGATGCCTGCCTTGTTGTGATACCGGTTTTTTTTTTTTTTTTTTTTTTTTTAGCCATATATTACCCCCAGCTTACGCCAAGTCCAGCTTTCCACGTTACTTTTGCCTATGGCGCCTCTTCCGAGGTTTTCACCATACCCGTGGTAATTTCCATCCGAGGGCAACGTCCTTACGGATTTTCGTTGCTTCCCGGGCCTTCTTCAGAATTATCAAAATAACAAATCGGAACCTTGATGAATATTCCTCTTTGATTAAATTGACTTAAAGTTATACATGGTACTTGATTACAGAATCAGAATTAACGGGTGAACGGAAACTCTTCACCATCCATATCAGCTAGAATGATCGCGCTCCTCCAGAGAAGGCTTTCTTCACCACGTACGGACCCTCATATGATGGTGCGAACTTCCCTCGTGGATCTGATAAGGCCATATTCCTCTTCTTCAGAACAACGAGATCTCCGGGTTGGAAAGTGCGAGGTCGAGCCTTCTTGTTATAAGCTCTTTCGATCCGTCTCTGGTAGAGCTGTCCGTGGCATAGTGCTGCCAATCTCTTCTCATCTATGAAGTTCAGCTGCTCGTATCGTGCTTGGGCCCATTCAGCTTCTTCCAGCTGAGTTTGTGACAGGATTCTCAAAGAAGGGATCTCCACTTCGACTGGCAGTACCGCTTCCATCCCATAAACCAGAGAGTAGGGAGTAGCTCCAACGGATGTCCGCACTGACGTTCGGTAAGCGCACAAAGCATAAGGCAGGTGCTCGTGCCAATCTTTGTATGTCTCAGTCATCTTGCTCAGAATCTTCTTTACGTTTTTGTTGGCAGCTTCTACGGCTCCGTTCATCTTTGGACGGTAGGGAGCAGAGTTGTGGTGCTGAATCTTGAACTGTTGGCATAGCTGGTCCATCATGCGGTTGTTCAGGTTGGAAGCATTGTCGGTGATGAGCATTTCTGGCATTCCGTAACGGCAGATAATGTTGTTCTTCACAAACCGGGTGACCGCGACTTGAGTAACATTCTTGAAGGAACACGCCTCCACCCACTTGGTAAAATAGTCGATGGCCTACCAGTATGAACTCATGCCCGTTAGACGCCTTTGGGGTAATTGCACCAATCACATCCATTCCCCAAGCTGAGAACGGCCACGGCGAGGCCATAGTGTGAAGATATTGGGGAGGTGCATTCTTGCTGTTCTGATACATCTGGCATTTGTGGCACGTCTGGACATGTCTGATGCAGTCCCTCTCCATTGTCAACCAGTAATAACCAGCTCTCATAATTTTTCGGGCCAGGAAGGGTCCGTTGGCATGGGCTCCCATCAGTCCCGCGTGCATCTCCTGGATCAACCGATTAGCTTCTTCAGCATCTACACATCGCAAGAGAGTGGCATCATGAGTTCGCTTGTACAGAATCTCTCCACTTAGGAAGAACTGGAAGGCCATTCTTCTGATGTACTTCTTCTCATTTTCGGTTGCCCGTGGTGGATACTCTCTGTCTTGGATGAAGCGCTTGATATCGTAATACCAAGGCTTATCGTCTATCTCTGCCTCGACGTTCATGCATTCCTCCACGCACACACAGTATGCTGGGATATCTCGAGTCTCGATCCGCAATGGTCGCACATCATCCCCTTCTACCAGCTTGATTAGGCTTGCCAGTGTGGCGAGCGCATCAGCAAAATGATTGTGAGCTCTTGGGGTGTATGTGAAGGTGATGTACTTGAACTTTGGGAGTAGCCGGCTGATGTATCGTTGGTATGGGATGAGCTTGGGATCCCGAGCCTGCCATTCTCCATTCGTCTGTGACACTATTAGCAAAGAGTCTCCGAAGACTTCCAGTTCATAAGCACCAAATTCTAAGGCTGCTTGCAGACCGACGATGCATGCTTCATACTCAGTCATGTTGTTGGTGCAATCAAACCCCAGCTTAACAGCGATAGGAGTTTGTTGTCCCTTTGGTGATACCAAGACCGCGCCAATCCCGCTTCCGACAGCGTTTGCTGCTCCATCAAAGTAAAGCTTCCACCTGCCATGATTGTCTTCATCGACTGTCATTACGTCTTCATCCGGGAACTCTGAGTCCATCAGCTCTAGCTGCTCAGACGGGTAATCCGCCAAGTAATCAGCTATAGCCTGTCCCTTGATTGCTTTCCGGGCCACAAATAAGATGTCGAACTCAGATAAAAGCACTTGCCACCGTGCGATCTTCCCAGTCAAAGCAGGCTTTTCAAAAATGTACTTGATCGGGTCCATCCGGGATACCAACCAAGTGGTGTAATAGAGCATGTACTGTCTCAGTTTCCTGGAGGCCCAAGCCAGTGCACAGCATGTCTTCTCAACCAACAAATAGCGGGTCTCCGGCTCGGTGAACTTCTTACTAAGATAGTAGATTGCCTGCTCCCTCTTCCCAGTCTCGTCTTGTTGTCCCAACATGCAGCCCATGGATGCTTCTTGGACTGTGAGGTATAGAATGAGGGGACGACCTGGAGTTGGCGGAACCAGGATGGGTGGGTTGAGCAGATACTCCTTGATCTTGTCAAAGGCTTTCTGGCAGTCTTCAGTCCACTTTATCTTCACATCCTTTCTCAACAACAGTTTGAACAGAACAGCGGCTCGCAGGTCGCAGTAAGCTGTGCAATGAAGCGGGCTACGTAATTAATCCTTCCCAAGGAAGCTTCGGATCTCTTTTTCTGTCTTTGGCGCGGGCATGTTACGTATGGCCTGGACCTTTGCGGGATCGATCTCGATTCCTCTGCCGCTGACGATGAAGCCTAATAACTTTCCGGATGTGACGCCGAAGGCACATTTGTTCGGGTTTAGCCTAAGCTGATACTTCTTCAATCGCTGGAACAGCTTGCGTAGGTCTGTGAGATGATCTTGTGCGGTTCGAGACTTAGCAATCATGTCATCCACGTAAACTTCTATCTCATGATGAATCATGTCATGGAAGAGGGTGACCATGGCTCGCTGATAGGTGGCTCCGGCGTTCTTCAGACCGAAAGGCATAACATCATACACAAAGGTTCCCCAATGTGTGACAAAAGCAGTCTTGGACTTGTCTTCCTTCGGCCATCTTGATCTGATTGTACCCTGAGAATCCGTCCATGAACGAGAACACGGCATTCTTTGCTGTATTGTCGACCAGGGTGTCAATGTGAGGTAAAGGAAAATTGTCCTTCGGGCTGGCTCGGTTCAGATCCCGATAGTCCACGCACATTCTAACTTTTCCGTCCTTTTTCGGCACTGGAACTATATTGGCTACCCAGTCCGAATAGGTTACTGTGCTTAGGAATCCTGCCTTCAATTGCTTTTCCACTTCCTCCTTGATCTTCAAAATGACTTCGGGCTTCATTCGGCGCAGTGCTTGCTTCACGGGCTTGCACTCTGGCTTCAAAGGAATCTTGTGGACCACTATATCTGTGTCTAGGCCAGGCATGTCTTGGTAAGACCAGGCGAAGATCTCGTGGAACTCTCTCAACAGTGCAATGAGTGCTTCCTTTTGCTCGGTGGCGCAGCGGGTTCCAATCTTGACCTCTCTCGGTTCTTCACCTTCGTCGGCCAGATTGACGATTTCCAGTTCCTCTATGTTGGGTTTGGACCCCTCGTCTTGTCTCTCTAATGCCTCGAGGATGTCACTTGGTAATTCGATTTCTTCGTCGGAATTATCTATGTTATCCAATGAGCAATTCGTTTCGTTGTCAATTTTGGAGACGTGGGGATCGTTTGAGGTTTTGCGTGTAATCCTGGAAAGGATAGCGGATGGAAAAACGGTAAGAAAATTAAAAAAAGGAAGCCATTCGTTTTGTGTGATGGCGTGTTGGATTTATTTAATGCACATTGGAGTATTTAAGATAGAAAGATTCATGGAATAAACACGTGACATATCATTTGAAATATGGAAATGGAAATATTACAATGATGAAATGATTATGATTGTAGCATGATATCTTGAAAGCATGAAATAAACATAGAAACCCGAAATTGTTCGATACAAAAATTCCCGAACTATTGGTAGACTCAAAACCGAGTTACCCATAGCTGGGATACCTGCTTACTCATTCACTACTTAAAACACGCTGTAGCAATGGTACGCAAGTCCACGTCTTGGACTTCTTCTCCCTGTTGGCAGTGGCGGGTCGGTGGTGTGGTGGTGGAATCCTCCTCCTCGGTGATGGTATGGATGCTCAACCCTTCAACCATGGGGCCAGCATATTCTTCTTCAGCAGTGGTGGTGGTGATGTTGCTTGGGGGTGGCGTCTTGACTGGCTCTTCTCCTTCTTCGGCAATGGTTGTGATGATGATACCGCTTGGTGGTGGTGTCTTGTCTTTCTCTTCTTCTTCTTCGGCAATGGTGGTGCTATCTGGCTCTTTGGCTGGTGGCAGCGGCTTGTCTTTCTCTTCTTCCTCTCCCTCAGTCAGCGCTGGTAGGGATGACATGTCTGATTCTTCTTTGATCTCCACGATCACCTTACTTACTCCTGGGTCGGGGATGATGTAGGGCTCTTCATCTTTCTTCAGACCCAAGTATTCTAGAATCGAATGGGGATTGAAGCGATATCGCTCCAAGAAGACTCTTACCAAATCATCCCAGCCGGTAAGGTTCCTCAGCTGATAGAACCAGGCGGCAGCTTGTTTTGACAGGCTCTCGGGAAACACCGAGATCATCAAAAGCTCATTCTCCAAATGTAAGGCCATCTTCTCGCCGTACTTTTGCAAATGGACCTCCGGATCCCCATTCTCGTAAAATATCTCAAATTCCGGCGTCACAAACCCAGGTGGCACTATCAAGCACGGGAATTGGAAGAATTCGGTGAAATCAACATCTCTCCATTCATCAGTATCATCCTCCATGAAGTATCCCCAATCGGCTTCTTCATCCTGTAGGTTATCGAGATCCATCTCATCTTCCACGATGTCATCCAGATTGATCTCCTGCGTACCAGTCAAAATCGGATGGGTCATCTGGTTGATGGCTTCCTTTTGATGGTATTTCTTCTCTCCCCACTATCCCATTCTCCATCAGATCGGTGACTTTCTTCTTGAACTCCTTCGCAACAATCTAGGCTGTGCCCTCTCGCCCCCGAGTGATATTCACATGCAGTCCCCTGTTGATGGCCCCGGTGGTGCGTCTAACGGGGTGATGTGTTTCTTGCTTCTCCAAGGTGTAAGAAGAGACGCCTCCACGCGATACTCTCCTCGTTCCCTTCCTCTATCTCAACCATGTTTACACCTCCTTCTGGGTGATTGGGCAAAGGGTTGGTGGTGATGTTAGGTAGTCCTTCAAACTTCAGGACTCC
>OU015764.1:40090986-40110444 GCA_907173295.1 Fagus sylvatica | reverse complement strand
GAGATCGAGGGGGGCGTGCAAGTGCTTCCCCGGTGATCCAATACCCTTTCGACTTCCTTCGGGAGGATGAAACGGGCATGATCATCGGCCCCTTTAGGAAACAGAATTCCAAACCTGTGTCATACCATGTTGCATATAGTAAGCTATAGCGTAGAAAAACTACCTGTGAGGGCTCTGGTAAAAGCCAACCGAGTGAACATCCAACCTAAGATAGGATACCCGAAAAATAGGATGTGTCTTTTCAAAATGAGTCAAGGGAAAAGCGTTGTGCTATTTTCCAGGTGGTGATAAAATAATTGGAGCCGAGTCAGGTTCTATCTATCTAAACCTTTGTTTGCATGTCATTGTTTGATAAAGGGATAGGATAACCACGTTGTCCATACCCGTTGCAAACCACTCAAACCCAAAGAGTTCCAAACTCTACATGGGATGTATAGAGTCTTGTCGTACCCAACCAAAAGTACGACCCTCACATTAACCGACATCGGTTCCCTCCAAAAATTTTCAAAAATGGAACCAAGCGCCGAAAGGCTCGTCGATTTTCAATAATGTGAGAGTCTAGCTTTTCGTTAGTACGTGTACATAGTCTTGTCATACCCAACCAAAAGTACGACCCTCGCATTTACCGACATCGGTTTCCAAAAAAAAAAAAAAATCTTTCAAAATGAAACCGAACGCCGAAAGGCTCGTCAATTTTTGGTGATGCGAGAGCCTATCTTTTCATTGGTACGATTGCAACCATTATGTACATAGTCTTGTCATCCAACCAAAAGTACGATTATCACATCAACCGACGTCGGTTCCTCAAAAATTTTCAAAAAATGGAACCGAACGCCGAAAGGCTCGTCAAATTTTGAGGAGGTGTGATATTCTACCTTTTCGTTGGCACATCGTGTATAGAGTCACGTCGTCTTCAACCAAAAGTACGACCTTCGCATTTACCGACATCGGTTCCCTCCAAAAAATTTTTCAAAAAAAAATGGAACCGCGCGCCGAAAGGCTCGTCGGATTTTGATAATGCAAGGGTCTATCTTTTCGTTGGTACGTCTGTAAACCCCAAGAGTTTCCAAACTCTATAAGGTCGTGTAGAGTATCGTCATGTCCAACCAAGAGTATGACCTTCGCACTAACTGACATCGGTTCTCAAAAATCTTTCAAAATAGAACCGAACGCCGAAAGGCTCGTCGATTTTTGATAGTGCGAAAGCCCATCTCTTCGTTGACAAATCCATACGTGTGTCAATCCTAAAGAGTTCTCAACTCTGCATAGGAATCTAGATACTTACCCATCGTGCTGTCCATCAACCAAGAATATGACCTTCACACTTATCGACACTGGTTCCCTCCAAAAAAATTTTCAAAATGGAACCAAACGCCGAAAGGCTCGTCGAATTTCCGATGGTGTGAAAGCCTATTTCTTTGTTGACAACACCACTATGTACATATACGAGTTCTTAACTCTATAGATGTTTATTTGTGTCATCCCGACCCTCATATTGCTTGATGTCGGTCACCCAAATTCCAAAATAAAGCCATAAGCCGAAAGGCTCGCCGATTTTGGCAACCCAATGGGAAAACCCATCCATTTGCCAATGCATATTGCATTCATGCATACCATGCATACGCATACATACTCAGCCATGGTTTACCCGAAAAGTAAGCCAAGGTCATGCACCCAATTGTGAATTCAAAATCTAACTTAACGTTGTTTACCTCTCTAGGTTGTATTTGCATTCGCAATCAAATGGCTGGAGAAACAAGTGGACCCGGACCCAGCGAGCAAGAAATCCGGATGGTCGCTCTTGAACGAAAGTTCGACGAACTCCTCAGCTTCGTGCAACTAATAGCAAAGCGAAATACGGATGATGAAAACCAAAGGAAAGAAGATGACAAGGATACCAGTGAAGCAGAACCGGAAGGGCATTCCAACACCAACGCCACTCCACCAAGGCCGCCGACGCCACCGAAGCCAGAGGGGAAAGACTCCCAATTGGACAGCAAGATTGATAGTTTGGAGGAGAAGATCAGGCTCATACAGGGTTTGAACTCTTTCGGAAACACGGACTTCTCGAGCATGTCTTGGTTCCCCAACATGACGGTGCCACCCAAGTTCAAGGCCCCGGAGTTCGAGAAATACAATGGGAGAGGAGACCCCATGATCCATCTGCAAATGTACTGCCGAAAGATGGCACCCTATGCCGACAATGAGCCGTTGCTGATCCAGACATTTCAAGATACCCTGACAGGGAATGCAGCAGAATGGTACTCACAGTTGAAGAAGATCTCTCATTGGAAGGAGCTGGCAGACACCTTCCTGGCTCAATATGGGTTCAACTCCCAAATAGCTCCGGACCGATTTGATCTGCAGAGGATGGAGAAGAAGAGTAATGAAACCTTCAGGGAGTATGCCCAAAGGTGGAGAGAGAAGGCGGCTCGAGCACGCCCGCCGCTGGACGAAAGAGAGATGATCAAGATCTTTGTCGATACACTGAAGAACCCCTACTTCGACCGGATGATGGGATTACAAATGCAGTTCTTTGTAGACCTGATACCAGTGGGAGAGAGGATCGAAGATGCCTTGAAGACAAAGAAGATAGTAGACATGACGGCTCTGATGGCGTTAGCCGAACAAGCCGCCAAGAAAGCTCCAACAAAGAGGAAGGAAGGGGATGTGCAAATGATAGGGAGAAGCAATGGGAGACCGAGGAAAATCCTCCCAACTTTCACCATGCAACCGGTACAACCAAGGCCTACTCCGACCCCAGCTCCGACTCAGGTTCCAGCCCCGGCCCCAGCACCCCAGATGCCAGCAAGGCCGGTGGGAAACCAACCCAATGACAACAGGTGGCCCAGAAAAGAGCCAAGGCAATTCACGCCTTTGCCTATGCCTATGACAGAGCTGTACCCCATTCTGATAGAGAAGAGTCTAATCTCACCCACTATCCCAAGGCCTTACAACGGCGCACCGAGAAAGGACTTCAACCAAAACTTAACTTGTGACTTCCACTTTGGAGAAGTAGGACATGCAATAGGAAATTGCAACCATCTGAGACATCGGGTTCAAGACCTAATTGACCATGGAATCTTGAAGTTCGAAGGCCTGCCCAACATTAATACCAACCCTTTGCCCAACCATCCGGAAGGGGGTGTAAACATGGTTGAGATAGAGGAAGGGAATGAGGAGCGTATCTTGTGGAGACGTCTCTTTTACACCTTGGAGAAAAAAAGACACATCACCCCGTTAGAAACACCACCGGGGCCATCAACAGGGGACGCATGTGAATATCACTCGGGGGCAAGAGGGCACAGCCTAGAGTGTTGTGAGGAGTTCAAGAAGAAAATCACCAATCTGATGGAGAACGGGCTGGTGGGGAGAGAAGAAATACCATCGGAAAGGAGCCATCAACCAGAGGATCCGTCAGATTTTGACTGGTACGCGGAGCTCAATTTGGACGACATCGTAGAGGATGAGATGGACCTCGATAACCTACAGGATGAAGGAGCTGACTGGGGATACTTCATGGAGGATGATACCGACGAATGGAAGGACGTCGACTTCACCAAACTATTCCAATTCACATACTTGATAGTGCCACCTGGGTTTGAGACACCGGAATTCGAAATATTTTACGAGAATGGCGATCCGGAGGTCCACTTGCAAAAGTACGGCGAGAAGATGGCCCTACATTTGGAGAACGAGCTTTTGATGATCTCGGTGTTTCCCGAGAGCCTGTCAAAACAAGCAGCCGCCTGGTTCTGTCAGCTGAGGAACCTTACTGGCTGGGATGATTTGGCAAGAGTCTTCTTGGAACGATACCGCTTCAATCCCCATTCGATTCTGGAATATTTGGGTTTAAAGGAAGATGAAGAGCCCTACGTCATCCCTGACCCGGGAGTGGGTGAAGTGATTGTGGAGATCAAAGAAGAACCAAGCGTGTTGTCCCTACCGGCACTGACTGAGGAAGAAGAAGAAGAGGAAGTCAAGCCATTGCCACCAGCCAAAGACCCAGACAACGCTACCATTGCCGAAGGAAGAGAAGAGCCACTCAAGGCACCACCGCCAAGCAATATCATCACCACCACCTCTGCTGAAGAAGAATATGCTGGCCCTATGGTTGAAGGGTTGAGCATCCACACCATCGCCGGAGAGGAGGATTCCACCACCACACCACCGACCCGCCACTGCCAACAGGGAGAGGAAGCCAAGACGTGGACTTGCGTACCATTGCTACAGCGTGTCTCAAGTAGCAATGAGTAAGCGGTATCCCAGCTAGGGGTAACTCGGTTTTGAGTCTACCAATAGCTCGGGAATTTTTGTATCGAACAATTTCGGGTTTCTATGTTTATTTTATGCTTTCAAGATATCATGCCACAATCATAATCATTTCATCATTGTAATATTTCCATTTCCATATTTCAAATGATATGTCACGTGTTTATTCCATGAATTTCTCTATCTCAAATATTCTATGTGCATTAAATAAATCCAACACGCCATCACACAAAACGAATGGCTTTCCTTTATAATTTTCTTACCGTTTTTCCATCCGCCATCCTCTCCAGGATTACACGCAAAACCTCAAACGATCCCCATGTCTCCAAAATTGACAACAAAACGAATTGCTCACTGGATAACATAGGTAATTCCGACGAAGAAATCGAATTACCAAATGACATCCTTGAAGCATTAGAGAGACAAGACGAGGGGTCTGTCGACACCGGCGGAAAATCCTTCTAAGTCAAGTATTTCTTTTTTTATTTTCCTAGATACCGACCCCCATTTGGCGAGTGTTGTGTGTGTTCCTCTATCTCTTTTCCGTTTCGAGATACGAGTTGTGTGTGTGTGGGAACTTGTGTACGTGTGTGCGTGTAAGCACAAATTTGGAGTCGCCACCAATCATGGGAAATTTTAAGGTGTGATTGGGCACCTATGTCTAATAGATTTTACCCTATTTAGACATCTACAACTAAATGGTCTTGAACCAGAGATAGGTTCGGGGGTTTGCTTATGCGTGGGGAAGGTGTTAGGCACCCCACGACATCCGTTTAAGAAAACGGTTACCTCCTTCCTAATGTTTTCTTTTATTTGCTAAGCCTAAGTTTGTTGGTTTTTATTATGTACAAATGTCCCGATTTCCGTCGTACGATATACCAAAAATGGCAAACGTAATATGACTTCGTTCGGTTTTGATTAGACTCTTTATTTCACCATCCCTTTTATCTTTGTATCTTTTAAATTTCCGGGCATTTCGGTGGTAGGATATACTTGAAATCCTAACACCTAGTGCCGGGACAAACAATTAATGTTTTTGTGCCATATTCGGGATCTCTTTACCCTTGATTTCCAAGAGTAAAGCGGTCCGTCAAATGGCGGGGTTTTGGGTGATTAATTCACACTTTGGGGAATTTTAGACCATGATCCTATGGGAGTTAGAACGTGTAGAATCCCTTACACGAAAGCACGTACCAGCCACGCCCCCGTGTAAAGGACTCATACCTTCGTTTCTAACGCCCACATTACCATGTTTACTCTTTTTAAAGTTTTCATGGCAAAGTGTATTTTAATCACATTTTTATATCAAAGCAATAAACAATCAAGCAAGTAATCACGGCATGGTAAAATGGCAAAACATCCAAGCAAAATAGTCATGGCATAATCGCAACACATAATATTGTGGAAATGAATGAAGATGACAAATATGGCATGTTCGGCATGAATATAATGCTTAAGGCAAAGTGCAATTTATTATGACACAAGAATTTTTAAGGAAAGGGTCAAGACCTCGTGGGGTCGGGATTCGATGCTATTGAAAGACTTATTCGAATCTCGACACCACCATAGGATTTACATGAATAAAACAAAACAATCTAAAAAGAGGGTTTCAATGCCTTTTCGGGCTTATACGAAGGGTTAGTGCTATTGAAAGACTTACCCAAACCTTCGACGCCAAATAGGACTTATATGGTGAAAATCTATTTGAAAATGGTTTTTCAATGCCTTTTCGGGCTTACACGAAGGGTTGGTGCTATTGAAAGACTTATCCAAACCTTCGACGCCAAATAGGACTTAAATGAGGAAATCTATTTGAAAATGGGTTTTCAATGCCTTTTCGGGCTTACACGAAGGGTTGGTGCTATTGAAAGACTTATCCAAACCTTCGACGCCAAATAGGACTTATATGGTGAAAATCTATTTGAAAACGGGGTTTCAATGCCTTTTCGGGCTTACACGAAGGGTTGGTGCTATTGAAAGACTTATCCAAACCTTCGACGCCAAATAGGACTTATATGAGAAAATCTATTTGAAAACGGGGTTTCAATGCCTTTTCGGGCTTACACGAAGGGTTGGTGCTATTGAAAGACTTATCCAAACCTTCGACGCCAAATAGGACTTAAATGAGGAAAATCATTTGAAAACGGGGTTTCAATGCCTTTTCGGGCTTACACGAAGGGTTGGTGCTATTGAAAGACTTATCCAAACCTTCGACGCCAAATAGGACTTATATGAGGAAAATCTATTTGAAAACGGGGTTTCAATGCCTTTTCGGGCTTACACGAAGGGTTGGTGCTATTGAAAGACTTATCCAAACCTTCGACGCCAAATAGGACTTAAATGAGGAAAATCATTTGAAAACTGTTTTAGAGAAGCATGTTTGCAATTTATGGGTCCAACGCCTCATGGATTTACATGGGGTTTAGTGCTATTGAAAGACTTACCTAAAACCGCCAATACCGTTTGGTATTTTCATGCCCAAATCAAGGTAATGAAAAATGAATAATATTTACAACAACGTAGTAAATAATGTAAATAACCGGGTTTGAAAAAGAGTGTTTTTGTGGATCCAATACCCTATGGAATTACGTGATGGCTAATGCCTCCTTGAGGTCTTACATAGTCCACCACGACCAATCGGGATTATCATGCCCATTTTTATGGGAAACGGAGATAATAACAACGCAATATATTCACAAGCGCGTAAAAGCAAATAAGGCGATAAACGTATTTAAAGCATTGCGGAAAGCGATAAATAAATTTAAAGCAAGTAATGGACTTAAAAACACGGGATTTTCATGGGTCCAATGCCTATGGAATTACGTGGTGGTTAAAGCCTCTTTCGAGGTCTTACATAGTCCACCACGACCAATCGGGATTATCACGCCCAAATCACAAAGGAAAGAAAAATGGGAAAATGACAATATTCACAATATAATATTTACAACGTAGCAAATGTAAATAAAGCGATAAATGACGTTATTTAACACATGGGGATGTATTTTTCGGGTCAAATACCTCGTAGGCTAACAAGGTTGTTACGGCCTCGTTAGAGGTCTTACGCAACTGAGCCAAAGCTACTCAATATTTGCCGTACTAAAACACGAGGAAACCGGTGTATTTTTCGGGTCAAGACCTCGTGGGCTAACATGGTTGTCACGGCCTTTGTTAGAGGACTTACGCGAGCCGCCAAAGCCACTCAATATTGCCGTACTAAAACACACCGGGGGAGGGGGGGGATGATCACAACAATATATATTCACAAGTACGTAGTAAATGTAAATAAAGCGATAAATGACTAGAAATGTAAAGAAAGCGATAAATGACTAGAAATGTAAAGAAAGCGATAAATGACTAGAAATGTAAATAAAGCAATAAATGACAAAGAAATGTAAATAAAGCAATAAATGGACAAATAAGAAACTAGTAAAGCATAAATGAAATAAATGAACTAAAGAATGTAAGAGAGAGAGAGAGAGGAGTGGGAAGATGAGGGGAGGTTAGAGAGAGAAGCACCTAATAGGTGCTTCTCACTCTAAAAACCCCCCAAAATCCCTAAAGAAGGAGAGAGAAAGAGCTTAGAGAGAGAGAGATTACCTAGAGAGGAGTCTCTCTCTCTAAAACTACCCAAAACCCTTCCTAAACCCCTAAAAACCCCTAAATCTGCCTAAACTAACGCTCAAAGAGGCCTAGAGCCGAGCAAAAACTGTGCTGAAGTGAGGGGGGGAGGGTCGGTTTTATAGAAAACCGTGCCCGTCTCGCGCATGACCATCATGCGCGGCGCATGACGGTCCTGCGCGAGTTGTAGTACTGCCACGTGGCAGTCTTATCCTCCACGCCAGCAGCTCCTCGAATCCTCCTCGATTTCCGTGCGCGTACCCTTTTTTATCCGATTTTCGGGGGCAGTTTTGGAGGTCTTCCAGGATTCAAAATGGGTCATGCGGCATATCGTCGGAAAGCTCTCGACGTCCTCTTTCCAACGATATAAAGTTTGCGCGAATCGGAGTTCGGACGAGGGAGTTATGGCTCCCGGAAGTCGGGGTGTCGGAGCTGTTTTTGTGCACTCTTCCGATGCAGATTCTGGTCAAACGGGGAATGCTATCGGCGAACCGAGAGTTCCACGTCGTAGTCGGAGTCATTATCTTTCCAACGCACCCGGGCTCGCGGATCAACTTGTTGCGAGCAGGGAAGACTCTGCGCGCGAAGGCGGCTGTCCGGGAGAAAAAATGCGTTTTGCTCCCAGCGCGTTTTTTCTCAAATCTTGTCCCAGTTCGCGCGCATATTTGACCTAGCTCCCGATGTCGGATTTTGACGCTCTTGGTACCGTCGGAAAGCTTGCGCTGCCTATTTTTGCAAGGTTCCGGATTTGCGGGAATCCGAGCTTGGACTTGTGAGATATGGCCCCGCGAGCAGAGTCCACCGGGGTGTTTTTGGTCCGTTTGAGGGCAGTTTTCCGATCGGGATTCCGGCTGGCCCCGATAAATTCTTGGCGATCCGAGAGTTCCACGTCGTGCATGGATGTGTCTTCTTTCCAATGTGCCCGGGCTCGCAGATCAACTTGTTGCGAGTCAGGAAGACTCTGTGCGCAAGCGTGACAACATCGGTAGGGAAATCCCGGAACTTTCAGCAAAACCTTATTTTGTCGGCCTGTTTTCACGCGCGTGGTAGACGTAGCTCCCGATGTCGGATTCCGACGATCTTGGTATCGTCGGAAAGCTTGCGTTACCTACTTTTCTACGGTACAGGCCTTGCACAGAGGCGAGTTTGGGTTCGTCAGATATGATCTTGCGAACGGAGGCCGTCGGAATGTTCCTTATGCTAAGGGGTCAATTTTTGGCTGAGATTCCGGCTTGACCGGAGGAGCTCTTGATGATCCGAAAGTTGCATGCGGTAGCTGAAGTGAACCTCTTGCCTAAGGGTCTTGGCTCTTGGACCAAGTTGCAGCGGGTCAGAAAGAATTTTTGCGCAAACGTTGCCTCCCAAATAGGCTGTTTTGTCAACAATACTTACCAAAAATTTGGCTAAGTATCGGACCGTTTTTTCGCAGTTTTGGCCACAACTCTCTCGTTTCTCGTCCGTTTTCGACCCGTAAAGTACGGAATCGAAGCTCTTGATATTTTCTATACCTTGGTCAAGGGGTGGTCAGTTCGATCCAGTTTTTGGTCTGGTCAACGGTCCGGTCAAACCCTGGTCAAACTTGGTCAACCTTGGTCAAACTTGGTCAAAATTCTCCGAACCCTGAGAAATGTATCCCGGAACACATTTGGAGGGTTTCTGGGCAAGGCGGACCCTAGTCGGGCTGGGAACAGCTCGGTCAAACCTCGGTCAAACTTCGGTCAACCCTAGTCAAACTTGGTCAACCCTAGTCAAACTTGGTCAAACCTTGGGAAATGTGTCTCGGACCTTCTTCTTGGGAGTATTTGATGCGGCGAGCCCTCGTCGGATCAGACCGGCTTGGTTCGGGCTGTCTCGTTTTGCGCGCCGACACCCGAGAAAATCCCGGGGGTAAAAATGGGGTTATGACAGTTGCCCCTTCTTTGTTTGGCGTTCCTTGGCACAAGGAATGTTGGACAAAGAATAAATGACTCGATTTTTTGCCCGCTCGGATTTTCTCGGTTTCCGCGTTCTCCTACGGCTGTCGCGTAGTTTGTCTCGGTTTGCGTGCCAGTCCTTCCGGAGTCCAAATGGGTATTCCAGGGCTTGGAGAAGATTGGTCAGGATGCGAAAAGACGACTCGGGGCTTGAAATGGTGAAACGGGGCAGTTTTGGGAACTCGCGCATGACCATCATGCGCGGCGCATGACGGTCATGCGCGAGGTCCCACTACTTCAGGCCCCGCGCGGCCTTTCCCCTTCATTTTGTCGTTTTCTTTCCCTTTTCGCTCTCTGGACCCCACTTCGCCCCTCTTCACTCTTTTGCTCATATCTTGCTATCCGGGACTCCGATTTACGTGCCGTCTTCGCCTACGCGCTCCACGAGTAAGCCCCTTCCCATCCCTACCATTTATTTCAGTTTTAAACGGTCGAAATGTGCTGATTGGGTTATTCTCTTTTTGTGTCTTTTTGGTCTTTTTCTTACGATCCAGGACTCTGATTGACGATCAGTCTTCGCCTACACGTCCTATAGGTAAGCACCTTTCCATCCCCACCTTTCTTTTCAGTTTTGAACGGTCGGATTGGTTGCTTCCTTTTTTATGTCCCATGCTTCTGCTTTATGTACTTCTGCTTTTATTTTCTTTAGTTCCCTTGTATGTTTGGGGATGTAATACATACTTAGCAAGCATGTTTATTCACAAAAATGTATTTGGGTATAGAAACACGTGCATGTACAAATGAACCTTTGTAGGCACACATGCGCACGTACATGTGCTTGGAAGCACATGAGATGAAAAACACAAATTTGGTAACACAACATTTATTGAAATGCTGCGTATACATTTTTTTGTTATTATTACTATTATTTTGGGGCACTACGTCGTGCATTTTTTTGAGGTCAGTATTTCGAAAATTAAGGGTCAAGTTTGAGATTTGCACAAACTTGGGAAGTGTGTGTTCTTTTTTTGTTGGAGACTTGAAATTTATTCGAGTCTCAAATTGGGTGGTTCAACGGTTTGGAATCTCAGTCCAAACAGGTTGAGGGGTGATCTGACTTGGGAACTACCCAAGCTGTAAATCGGGTGGTTTCAACGGTTTGGAATCTCCGTCCAAACAGGTTGAGGGGTGATCTGACTTGGGAGCTAACCAAGCTGCAAATCGGGAACGAATCGGCCTGGTCCACCCAGGTCTCGAAACGAAATTTGTGATTCGGGTCCGAATCGGTCTGGTCCACCCAGCCCTCGAAACGGAGACGAATTGGGAACGAATCGGCCTGGTCCACCCAGGTCTCGAAACGAAATTTGTGATTCGGGTCCGAATCGGTCTGGTCCACCCAGCCCTCGAAACGGAGACGAATTGGGAACGAATCGGCCTGGTCCACCCAGGTCTCGAAACGAAATTTGTGATTCGGGTCCGAATCGGTCTGGTCCACCCAGCCCTCGAAACGGAGACGAATTGGGAACGAATCGGCCTAGTCCATCCAGGTCTCGAAACGAAATTTGTGATTCGGGTCCGAATCGGTCTGGTCCACCCAGCCCTCGAAACGGAGACGAATTGGGAACGAATCGGCCTAGTCCATCCAGGTCTCGAAACGAAATTTGTGATTCGGGTCCGAATCGGTCTGGTCCACCCAGCCCTCGAAACGGAGACGAATTCCACCCAGGGGAATTCGGGTCCGAATCGGCCTGGTCCACCCAGGTCTCGAAACGAAATTTGTGATTCGACATTTTGTCAAAGTCGTGATCTAGCAGTTAGACCTATTTTGGAAATTCATCCAAGTGGTCAAGGAAAAATTGTTTGCTTGTTTGTTTGCATAATTTGCGTAATTTGCATAATTTGCATGACTTGCATAACTTTAACCCCTCTATGTATTTCCTATATTTTTTGAAAATGAAATATACCTGATTTTTCTGACTCTTGAATTGTCTTGTTGTGTTCTTTGCAGATGTCTGATCGAGGTAGTGGTAGCAGGGGCCATCGCCGGTCCGATCGCCTTGCGAAAGGCAAGGCTGTAGCTTATGCTCCTGAGAGTTCTCCCGATACGGACGATGAGTACGATGCTATGGAGGACGTGCGTACTCGTGTTGACGCATCTCTTGCCAGGGATCTGCAGGCTGAGTTTGATGCCGAGGCTACTGGTCCTGCTTCTAGCACTATTCGGCCTCCTCCTCGACCTGGAGTCGTCATTGGTCGTAGTGCTAGGCCTTCTGAGACGACTCGTCCTTCTCCACAGCCTGGTGTCACTACCGGTCCCAGCGATGCTCCTTCTGCCGCACCTCGTCGTCCTCATACCAGGTCGACGGGTATTCCCCCTTCGAGATTGAAGAGGCAGAGGACTGAGGGGATTCCTGATTCTGCGGGCACCATTCCCGAGGATTACGTTGCGCCAGGATTTAGATATCCTCCCCATGGTGGCATTCGACCGCGTTATCCTGTTGCGGTTGAGATATCTGACACGCCCCTTCTGACGAACCTCCTTGCTCATCCGTCTTCTCTGGTCCGTCGCTGTCAGGTACTCTCATACTTTCGTATGTCTCTTTTGTTCTTGGTCTTTGCAAATCTCTGTATTGACATTCTTCTTTCGGATTTTGTGCAGGAGCCTCCCGATAGTGCTGGTCGAGGTGGGTGGTCTGACTTTTGCCGACTCTTGGAGGCTTCCCGTCCAGAGTATAGAGAGTTTTTGATAGAGCTGGGCTTCGGCCCTTTTCTCAGCATCCCCTATGTATCAGTGTACCACCCGGCGGTGTGGTGTTTCATAGAGAGATTCTTTCATCACACCGGGACCTTCCACCTCAGTACCTGCGAGATGGCGGTGCTTCCTGTAGATTGGAGCGCTATCTTGGGCATCCGTTTTGGAGGGAGAGCTCCCCCTAGCGAGCCTATAGATGGCTTTGAGGCTATGGAGATTTTGGGTCTTGCTGATCGTGATGCTATAGAGGGCGTCCGGCGTCCTTCCGTGAGGATTCGGCATCTGGTGGATGTCTTGAGGAGAGATCGGGAGGAGCCTCCTACTGAGCTACGATATCGCCAGTGGGCCGCATATTTCATCTTCAGCTGCTTCCTCGGGAATGACCGGTCCATCGTTCCCACGCCCATTGTTGGTATGTTCCGGGATATCGACACCCTGAGGGAGTATGACTGGGGTGCCTTGACATACGGATTTTACATCCGGGGTCTGCGCCGTTATTCTCGTCGGGAGTCGATCAGCTTTCTTGGCTTCTGGCAGTTTACCGTCTTCTGGGCCTTTGAGCACTTCCCTACCTTCGCTCCCAGTCGGCTTCCGTTGGCTTCTGACCCGGATTTTCCTCTTGCCAGGCGTTGGGATACATCTAGGATCGAGAGGATGACTGCTCGCACACTCCTTGAGCTTCGCATGACAGTTGATTGCATCAGGGATGCTGATATCATCTTCCAGCCTTACTCTGCAGCTTTGTCCCAGCGACCTGAGGTTTTTAGGGCTGTAGCATTGTCTCGTCTGAGGCTGTGGATCCGGACCTCTCGTTCTTGGGAGCTTCTGTTGGGTGAGCGGACTGTACGACAGCTAGGTGATGAGGCCGTTGTCCCTGTAGACCCCTCTCCCTTGATGACTATTGAGGCGTACATTCCGCAGGCTCCGAGTGATCCCTACATAGCAGGGGTGAGCGCATATCCGAGTCTGGTCCGCGAGGATGTGCCATACCAGGAGTGGTTCGAGCGAGTTTCTCTAGGATCCCTGATGTCTCTTCACGAGGTTGCGGGGGGCCGCGTCATGGGTGGAGTGGCCATGGACAGTCATCTCATTCGGTCTTCTGGGCAGATCGAGAGACTTGAGAGTGAGGTACTGCGTCTCCAGCTTGAGCTGTCGGTCAGCGTGGATCGTCACACGGCTGATATGGACCGAGTACAAGGAGAGATGGCCAGTATGCAGACGGAGGCGACACAGATGCGGAGGGATTTGGCTTCCCGGGATGCAGAGGTGGCTCGTCTTGCTGCCGCACTACGGAGATTAGAGGAGCAGCTTCAGGGCATGGGCATTACTCCTGTTACCGGAGCTGACCTGTCTGGTCTTGGTCAGCCTTCTTCTTCGCCACCTCGTGATCCTGTTTCTCGAGATTGGTTCTTTGATGACCATCCTTCCTCATGATGTACTTTTGTTTATTTTTTGTCTCCTTTTGTGGCCTTGTATTCTGGCCAGACATTTTGTGTTTATATGGGATGTACAGACATTGACTATTGTATATATGACATTTGTGGTTTTATGGATGGTTTTGGTTTTCTTTTGTGGTTATGTGTATGGATATGTGTATGGATGTGTTTGGGTATGTGTTTGGGTATGTGTTTGGGTTATGTGTATGGATACCGGGTCTCGATCCTCCGCGAGGCCTGGTTCAATAAATATCGGGGCTTACCTCTCCTTGGGGCCCGTTTCCATCATCATTGGGACTTACTCGCTTCTCGAGGCCCATTTCTATCATCATCGGGTCTTACTCCTTCACGAGGCCCATTTCATCATCATTGGGACTTACTCCTTCACGAGGCCCATTTCTATGACTCTCCGAATTTTTCCAATTTTTCTTGACAAAAAATGGAAAAATTTGCCCCAGTATGCAGTGTCAAACAAATTTTTCTAGCTTCTTGAAGATAGAAAAATTTTGCCCCAGTGTAGGGCAACGTAGGTTGATGCAGAGTTCCGGATTTCTTTCTTCGCTTTCCTTGTGTCAGGCTACGACGGCTCGCAGAGAGTCGGTCTATTTTTTTCGAAATTTTTCAAAGTTCTTTTGAAAAATTTTGCCCCAGTGTACCACGGGGTTCGCCTGCGTGGCATTCCCGAGTCATCTTTGCACTTCCCGGTTTCTGAGTTGAGCCAGGGTTTCAGGGCCGGTTCTCCTGACTGTCGAGCCTAATTCTCGGTTCTCGGGCCATCCTGCTGGCGGGAGATCGATCCTGATTCACATCGTATCAAATGCTTCCGCTTGAGGACCAGCTTCGCTTTGGTCCCCACTTTTGGACCTCCGTCCACTTTTGACCGGTCCGGTCTAGGGTTTCGGGTCGGTTTCTGTTCGTTGACTCGAAATCTTCGATCACCGGACCGCCCAGGACTTTCGCCCAGGACTTTCCCCTAGGTGATTCCTTGCGAAATGGCCCTTATATAGTGCAAAACGGACCTCTGGGAGTGAGCGAACAGGTTCGAATTCGCGAGACATGGGAGAAAGAGCCGTTGGGATTCCCAACGGGACTCGCGCATGACCGTCATGCGCGGCGCATGATGGTGATGCGCGAGTTCTTGGCTTTTTAAACTCCAGCTCTCCTTCGAGCCAGCAACCATTTTTTGAGTTTTCCTCTCCCCTTTTCACCAAAAACTCTTCGTTTTTCTCATTTTCATGGCTTCTTCAAGTAGTGATCCCGACTCCTTGGTGACGCTTCGTTTCCATGACTTCCGTGTTGAGCGGATGAGACATTGGTGGACTCTTCTCGGAGAGGATGACCACGCCGATATCGTGGGGATCTTTGGCAAGTTTCCCCCTTTCATGCGGCTACAGGTTGATCGCGGCTTGCTCGAGGCGCTAGCTTCTTTCTGGGACCCGACCCATTGTTGCTTTTCCATCGGAGAGGTGGATCTCATTCCCACCATGGAGGAGTATGCTAAGCTTCTCCAGCTAGACAGCCCCTTTAGCGAGACCCCGGTTATACCCATTCAGGGTCCTCGGTCCAACCGATGCTTGGAGAAATACTTGGGTTTGACCACTGCGGTTCTACGTCCTGAGATCGCCCGACCTGAGGCAACTTGGCGGAAAGCCAACATTTCTCTAGACCTGTTGACGAAGTACTTCTCTCGGAGTGCCTTTCCGGCGAGGCTTGCTAGAGACTTCATTGCGGGCAAGAAGGAATGGAAGAAATTCCGAATCAATGCCTTCAAGATCGCCTTCGCAGGTATTTTTCTCTTTCCCACTTCCGCTGGTAGGATAGACTTGGGTGTCATTCCTATAGTATTCAGCGAGGGCAGGTCTATCATCCCTGCCATATTGTGCGAGACCGTGCGGTCTTTATCTTATTGTAGGAGACAGGGAGAGGGGGTCCCGATGTTCTGCACGCAGCTCCTTCAGCTCTGGTTCTGCAGTCACCTGCAGCATTTCCATCGCCTCCAGACTCCTTATCATTTTGAGAGGCATACGGTGAGCCAGACCGTCCAGATAGCACTTCCCTTCACCGGCGACAGTCGTGCTTGGGCGCTATACCTCCTTGACCTGCCCTTGAGTGGGTGGGCTTGGAAGGTTACTTGGGGGCCGGCATCGTGGATGCCCTGGACTCATTGTGCCCTCTTCGATGGAGTGCCTCTTCCTGGGGTGTGGGGTTGTACAGGCCTACTATCCCAGCCTTGCTCTTCGTCAGTTTAGCGGTGTTCAGTACCCGCCTCGCCTGGGTGATTTGGATGCGGTGACTTTTGACTACATTCCCGGTGAGGACATGTGGAGGCTCCTCCTCAGGATTGAGGATATCTGGGGAGGTCGTCTTTCGGAGATGGTCCTCATCGAGGAGGGTTCGCCCGGAGATAGCTCTGTTACCTCGGACTTTGTCGAGTGGAGAGAGGGGTGGACTCCCTTTTTCACCCTCAGGCCTACAGTACGGCCAGGTGCACCATATTCTTTGATATCTCGCTCCCTTCGGGTATCAGCCTCCACTGGTCAGCCTGAGAGAGTTACTGCTTTGGAGCGAGAGCTTGAGAAGGCTCAGACAGAGCTGTTATCATTACGCCTTGCCAGGGCGTCTGAGAGAGAGGCGTCTGCGGCTCGTGTAGAGTCTCTGCGGAGTACCTTGCATCACAATAGTGTGGCGGTGGCGAACGTTCGCCGCGACTTGGTGGCTCAGAGGGGGAACGTCTCTACTCTTCGCACGATGAATGAAGTTCATCAGAGAGCAGCTCGAGATTTCTGAGGATGCTAAGGAACAGCTGGAGGAGAACTTGGCCGAGGCTCGGGAGCAGCTGGAGACTGAGCAGGCGGAGAGGACTCGGGTCCAGGATGAGCTTGATTCTCTTCGTTCATATACCCAGGCCTTGGTTGATCCTGCCACCGGTCGTCCTCAGGACATTGTGGCTCTCCGACGGGCGAGTAGGCTACTCTCCGACGGGCGAGTGAGGAGGCGCTCGAGGAGGCTCTCACGTCTGCGCGTACTTCCATGGGGGTCATGAGGGTTCAGATCAGCGTTCTCCAGGGTGACAACGGGGTTTTGCAGTCCGAGTTGGATCTGGTGCATGATGCTCTTGAGTCCAATGCTTCTTGGCTCAATCAGGAGGGTTTCCCTGTGGTCACTTCTCTCCACCAGATTAACCAGGTGATGGATTCTTTGGGTGCCAGAGCTCGTGCCGTCTGGGAGGAGCATGATGAGGGGGATCCGGCCCTTTCCACTGCCTTGGGGAGATTCTGCAGAGAGACCTGCATACGTCTTGGTCATTAGATAGCATACTTCAGCGTAGCAGTGAGTAGTCAGTAGTTTTTGTATTTAGATGGTGAGTCATTCATAAATCCGAGTCGGATTATGCATGGCTCCCATTTTTAAACTTCTCAGTCGATATATTTAGACATGCTTTCAAGACATCATGAAAAATCAAATGTATGAATTTATGAACTATGAATGAATGAAAGCACGTATTTTGTCTGTGAATATCTATATGAAATCCTATGAATTCGACTTTTTATGAATCAATGGCAAGGATTGAATGTTATTGTGGAAATGAATATGAGAATTTACAAATTTGAAAGAGATAAGTATGGTATGAATGGTTTGTGAGAATTTAATGATATGTCACTTTGAAACTGGGTGTTTGGAAGGATACACTTGTGCTCCACCTCTTGATCCCCAAACATTCTCTTTATATCGAACGAACCGTACTGCTCAAAGGATAACATAGGTCGTTCTTTCGTCGAAAACCTCTTCACCGCCTAACAACCCCGATCACTAGTCTTGCACTGATTTGATGCTCGCCTTGTTGTGATACCGGTTTTTTTTTTTTTTTTTTTTTTTAGCCATATATTACCCTCAGCTTACGCCAAGTCCAGCTTTCCACGTTACTTTTGCCTATGGCGCCTCTTCCGAGGTTTTCACCATACCCGTGGTAATTTCCATCCGAGGGCAACGTCCTTACGGATTTTCGTTGCTTCCCGGGCCTTCTTCAAATTATCAAAATAACAAATTGGAACTTTGAAGAATATTCCTCTTTGATTAAATTGACTAAAGTTATACATGGTACTTAATTACAGAATCAGAATTAATGGGTGACCGGAACTCTTCGCCATCCATATCAGCCAGAATGATTGCTCCCCCTGAGAAGGCTTTCTTCACCACGTACGGACCCTCATATGATGGTGCGAACTTTCCTCGTGGATCTGATAGGGCCATATTCCTCTTCTTCAGAACGAGATCTCCGGGTTGGAAAGTGCGAGGTCGAGCCTTCTTGTTGTAAGCTCTTTCGATCCGTCCTCTGGTAGAGCTGTCCGTGGCACAGTGCCGCCAATCTCTTTTCATCTATGAAGTTCAGCTGTTCATACCGGGCTTGGGCCCATTCGGCTTCTTCCAGCTGAGTTTGTGACAGGATTCTCAAAGAAGGGATCTCCACTTCGACTGGTAGTACTGCTTCCATCCCATAAACCAGAGAGTAGGGGGTGGCTCCAACGGATGTCCTCACTGACGTTCGGTAGGCACACAAGGCATAAGGCAGGTGCTCGTGCCAATCCTTATAAGTCTCCGTCATCTTGCTCAGAATCTTCTTCACGTTCTTGTTGGCAGCTTCTACGGCTCCGTTCATCTTCGGGACGGTATGGAGCAGAGTTGTGGTGCTGGATCTTGAACTGCTGGCATAGCTGATCCATCATGCGGTTGTTTAGGTTGGAAGCATTGTCGGTGATGAGCATTTCTGGCATTCCGTAACCGGCAGATGATGTTGTTCTTCACAAACCGGGTGACCGCGACTTGAGTGACATTCTTGAAGGAACATGCCTCCACCCACTTGGTAAAATAGTCGATGGCCACCAGTATGAACTCATGCCCGTTAGACGCCTTTGGGGTGATTGCACCAATCACATCCATTCCCCAAGCTGAGAAATGGCCACGGCGAGGCCATAGTGTGAAGATATTGGGGAGGTGCGTTCTTGCTGTTCTGATACATCTGGCATTTATGGCACGTCTGGACATGTCTGATGCAGTCCCTCTCCATTGTCAACCAATAATAGCCAGCTCTCATGATCTTCCGGGCCAGGAAGGGTCCGTTGGCATGGGCTCCCATTAATCCCGCGTGCATCTCTTGAATCAATCGGTTGGCCTCTTCTGCATCTACACATCGCAGGAGGGTGGCGTCATGAGTTCGTTTGTACAGAATCTCTCCGCTCAAGAAGAACTGGAAGGCCATCCTTCTGATGTATTTCTTCTCATTTTCGGTCGCCCGTGATGGATACTCTCTGTCTTGGATGAAGCGCTTGATATCGTAATACCAAGGCTTATCGTCTATCTCTGCTTCGACGTTCATGCATTCTTCTATGCACACACAGTATGCCGGGATGTCTCGAGTCTCGATCCGTAATGGTCGCACATCATCCCCTTCTACTAGCTTGATTAGGCT
>OU015764.1:39992676-40090886 GCA_907173295.1 Fagus sylvatica | reverse complement strand
GTATCTCACAGTAGTGACTTTGCTGGGGACAAGAGAAGCTTAACTTCTGCTATTCCTTAACTATCCTTGAATTTGATTATTTTTTTTAATCTAAATGCACACAAGCGCATTGTAATAACCCAAGAAAAGCGCCAGCCACATCTGCGCTAATACCCCAAAAAACTAGTCAAGTTACAATTGAGGCTCCTTGGAATTGTTAATAAAGCCCAGTTCGACCCAATATATGTCCAATGTGGGACTAGCCAAACACACACTTATCAGAATTTTTGGGGCACCACAATCTCCCCCACTTATATCCCTAGCATCCTTGTTAGGGCCTATATGTCCGAGCCCACACGGGATTACTGGGTTTGCTTTAATACCATTTGTAACAACCCAAAGAAAGCGCTAGCCACATCTACGCTTATAGCCTAAAAGGACTAGTAAAGTTATAATTGAGATCCCTTGCAATTTTTAATAAAGCCCAGTTCGACCCAAGATATGCCAAATGTGGGACTCAACAAACACACACTGTCATAACCCCATTTTAACTCTAAGGATTTTCCCAGGTTTTCGACATGCAAATCGAGGCGACTCGATCGATGGAAGAACCGGCTGAAAAATTCCCAAACATGCTAAAATTCTTCAATCTGAAATTGCGTTTCAAAGATAGGAGGGTTTTGGCAAGTTTGACCAAGGTTTGACTAGAGCCATGGCTGAGCTATGTCGAGAATTGGTTGACCGTTTTACCATCATTTGAAAGAACACATGAAGACCTTCAGTTTGATAGTTCTTGGGCCTAAAACGGACTCAAAACAAAGAAGTTATGGCCGAAACTGCGGAAAACGGCCCAACACTTGGTAAAATTTTACCAAGTGTTTTGGACAAAAAGACACATTTTGGAGCCACCTTTGCGCGCATAATCTTCTCAATCCACTCTATGAGTTTCTAGAAAGCAAGTATATTTTCGAAGATAATAATTTTACCTAGAAGCTGGTTGTCTCGGTTCGTCAAGAGCATTCCTGAGTCACCTGGAATCTACGTTGGAAAATGGATCACCAACAAGGAAGTCACTCTAGCAACCCTTATTCTAAAACCTACAATTTTGCGATCGGAACTCATAATATTACAAGATTTATTCCATTGAAAAGTAGACATTGCAAGCTTTCCGGAACTATCAAGTTTTCCTAAATCCGATATTAGGAGGTAGGTCAACCGAAAGCAGGAAAAAGGACGAAAATAAGCCAAAGTGTTGGAAAATTGCCAACAAAAGCTATCTGGCATACCACCTTTACACGCAGAATCTTCCTAATCCTTACCATGAGTTTCTAAAAAGCACATACCTTTTTGAAGAGGGAAACTTTGTCTACAACGTGGTTTTCCTGGTTTGTCAAGAGCATCCCTGAGCTGACTGGAATCTACACTGGAAAATTGGGAAAAACCATCGTGAATGCAGAAAACAGCCCAACTGCCCTACTTCCAGAAGCTGTAGTTTCCTGCACAGAAGTTAGAATCACACAAGGTCAGTCTGGTTGGAAAGAAGACACTGCAGACTTTCCATAAACGCCAGTTTCGACCAGATCCAAGTACCATAAGACCTTCAACTTTCAGTCCAAAAAAGGTTGCTCGAAGGGGTCAAAAACTCGTCGAAATCGGACAAAATGCGCGGAGCAAGCAACCAAAGTAGCTCTTGCAACATCATGCTGCATGGCGGAACATGGTGCTGCTCCACGCAGCATCATGCTACATGAGCTTCCTTATAAATAGAGCTCAAATTTTGAGGCTCCAAAGACAGAAAGAATTAATGACATAAGGAGGTAATGCTGGTTTAAGCTCCGAGTAGCATAAAAATTGAGAGAAACGTTGTCGTAATTGAGAAGCCGATGTAGAAATCAAGCCATTTTCGCTTCCAATCAAGCCCGGGTTCCAAACCGGTAAAGAAGCTCCTCCTGGATTCCGAGCATACTGAATCTGGGACCTTTGAGTCCAAGCTTTCAGTTCCTAAGCCAGAGTCCTGCCCAATTCTCGAAGATCCAAGCTCATTTTTTCACCACCACGCGGAAGCGCCGCTAAAATTCCAACTCCACATTAGGTAGGTTCTAAACCTTATTATAATGGAGTGTTTGTGATTGTGAGCATGCCATGGTTATGCAATTCTTAGAATCTCATATCTAAACTTACTTATTCTATCATGTTTACATCAATTCTCATATCATCATTTTGATTGTATGCATAAACTTTAGAATGCATTTCTAAGTTTCTTTCCCCATTTCATACATTTGGTATATGTCATATTCAATCTCATTAAAGCCTAGAATCCATTTCTAGTTTCCTTCTTTAATCATTTTGGTACATTTACACCCATTAACATGCCATTTCATTAAGCTCTAGCAACATGCTTAGGTCTATTCATTAAAGCCCTAGAATCACATGTCTAGGTACATTCATTTAAGCCCTAATTTCATATTAGGTACTCATCACCACATATCATTTGGTTTGCCCATTTGTCCAATAAATCATGCAATTGTTTAATTCATGCAAAATACTTAAACAATTTTCCATGCAAGCTTTAAGAATATCAAAAACATCATTCTATAAGCAATGAAACACACCTAGATTGGCCCACCCTAATACTGAGGCCGAGCCTTACTTTAGGGCGCCATGACGCGTGTATTCGATATATGTTGAAATGTTCTGATGTTCACGCATGTAAAGAATACTTGCTTTGGATCCCTTATAGAATCATGTAATAAATAAAACTCAACAAAACTATTACTTTCACTTGTACCTACAACTAATCATAGGAATCCCTAGCATGTGTGAGCATGGATAGGAAACCCATTTGCATTCGAGGGCCGAACAAGTGAGGGAAATAGCCTAAAAATAAATAGGTTAATCCAAGCCGCCATACGACGAACCGCTTTGCCCTTGCAACCCAAGGGAAAATGAGGTCATGATCATGTCCAAACCAATTTAACTTTGTTCTAGTGAACAATGATAAGGTTCCAAGTATACCCTGCCATTGCTTCACCAAGAACCTTAAAGACATTCAGATATTCAAAAGGGGAATAAAGGATAACAAAACTGACCACGTCGAATTCGTGCATCACCAATTGATGTACGCCTGACAACGTTGGGACATTTGTGCCTAATAATAATACAACATTTTTGCTTAACCAAACCCACACATGAACACACATGGATGGAGGTAATCGTCTTCGGACGGATGTCGGGGGGTGCCTAACACTTTCTTTACGCATAATCAAATCCCTGAATCTATCTCTAGTTCAAGACCCGGTTTTTATGCATATCTTAATCAAGATAATAAAACCAAGTAGACATAGGTATCCAATCACACCTTCAATTTCTTGATGATTGGTGGTGACTCTGAATCTTGTGTCTCTCCTCCCTATTTCCATATCCACGGATATGCCAGAGCACACACACACACACACATACACACACATACACACACACAAGCACACAACCACAAAAGCGAGATTCCGCCGAGCCCAATGGGGGTCGGAGTCGAGAACAATCATCAAACGATTTTCTGACGTTGACACACACTTATCAGAATATGGGGCATCACACGCACACTTTTTTTAACCTAAGATACCCAACGGTAACAAACTTGCCAATCTTGAGTTCCAATCGTTCTGTAGGACATAGGGTTGGTACTGTCACCTCACGGCCTGTGTATCTTGCCTATGATGGGTTTGGTGCACTGTTAAGGATCGATCTCTGAGCTAGTGTGTTTACATACTAGGAGAGACGCTCTTTTCGGAATGTGGAACCTTTGTGGAGTGATAAGGGTGGAACCTAGAATTAAACCACCTACACTAATGAAACCTTAAGGTCCATATCTCTTTAGCACGGTCTAAAAAGAATGCATGTGCTTGAGCATAATTGTCTGCATACATGACATGGATGAGAATCATGGGAGGGATTCAAGCCTAAACAAGGTCATGGGATATTTTAAACTATAAACCCAATGAGAATTTAAAAAAAAAAAAAAAAAAAAAAAAAAAAAAGAAAAAGAAATTGATGCAAGAAATTTCGTGTTTCAAAACCAAGGGTTTAAAGTTACAAATATTCCCATGAAGATGAGTTATCATATGCTTTGAAAGCTCTTTTTAGAAAAGAAAATCAATTTTTACAAAACCTAGGTGAAAGCATATTGTAATTTATCGATAAAAGGCTTTAAGAGAGTGTGAGAGCTAAAAGCAAAAACTTTTCTGGAAACTAATGAGTAAACTCATAGTGAATTGTGAGAAGAGAGCATTGTAAATGAGTTACTCATGAAAGAAGGAAATTAAACATAGTGATGCATTGGGCCTTGACAATAGTGAAGATCAAACCCAAAACATCACAATGTGCTTGGCGCGAGTCATTAAAGCCATTTTATTCACAAAACCATCAAGTGTTGAAGTTGATAAAGCATTTTGTTCTCTCCGAAGGCATCATTGCACTGAAGAAGACCAACAAACACATCCCCAGCTCTGCCTGGACAAGATCTCCAACGACTGGTTGTTTAAAGAAGGGTGAGGATACTCAAGCATCAGTCACTATGTCTGAATCAATCACTGGAGGATACCTCAAAGAGTTCGTTGAAACACTCACCAAGATAGAAGAGGCTCAGAAGAAGAATCCTTGAATAGAAGATGAAGAACAAAGGAATGAAGAAGAAAAGGAGAAATCTGCATTCGAACGCAACAAGGAGTTCGAGTCCTTCACTAAGAACTTCAAAGAAAAGATGGAGTTGATGTAGAAAGCATTATAGAAAACCCAAGGGGTTGATGATTATCTTATCATCATGGGAGGTATTACCAATGAACCAGCTATGCAGTTGCCACCCAAGTTTTCCATACCAAAAGCTAATAGGTTCACAGGCGTGGGCGATCCTAAACAACACCTGAGGCAGTATTAGAATTTTGTCAAAATCAAAGGACTCAATGAACAACAAGTCCTCCAAGCATTAGCACAATCACTAGCTGAATCGGCATCGAACTGATATTACATCTTGAACTTGGGGCAAACCAAGAATTAGGGAGAGTTGGTAGATCTCTTCATGAAGTAGTTCTAGTACAACACTATGATCGACGTCACTCTACGCGATCTGGAGACAATGCGTCAAAGAGATAATGAGACATTTTCTAAATTACTCGTGAGATGGAGAGCTAAGGCCTCGAAGATGATAAATGGGCCAGATGAGAAGGACTAAGTCAATATAATCATGAAAGGATTTTTGCCGGTTTATTACAATAGAATGTTTGCATCACCTATCATGGATTTCGAGCAGTTTTGCAATAGCGGAATGAGAATTGAAGACGCTATAAACAATGGACAACTTGACAAATGAGAGGGAAGGATCTCTGTGACCGCTAAGAAGACTTTCAGAAGTTCAAGCAAGGCACCTAATGTTCAAGCCAACATCAATGTCGTTTAGCTGAACCAGTATCAATACCAGCGTCCTTTTTAGAACCAATATCAAAATTCATACTCGAATTCGCCAAAATAAAGTCCCAAACCTAAAAGGTATTTTGATCCATTGGGAGCTCCCATGACTAAAGTTTTTGAACAAATGTGCAAAAACGGTCATCTCAAGCCATTGGATCCAACTTCATACTCAAATCCGCTTCCTAAGAATTGGGACACAAACTTATACCCCTGAAGCTTGTTGTCATAACCCTATTTAACCCTAAGGATTTTCCCGAGCATTCGGCACACAAATTAAGGTGACTCAACCAAGGCAGGAACTAGCCAAAAGTACCCAAACTTGCCAAAATCCGCCAATCCAAGATCGCGTCTCAAAGATAGGAGGGTTTTAGCAAGTTTGACCAAAGTTTGACTAGAGCCATGGCTGAACTTTGTGAGGAATTGGTCGACCAATTTTCTGTCATTTGAAGGAGCACATGAAGACCTTTAGATTGATAGTTCATAGGCCCAAAACAGATTTGAAACGAGGAAGTTATAACCGAAACCGCGAAAGAAGGCCTACCACTTATGAAAAATTTACTAAGCCTTTTAGACAAAAGAAAATCCATTTTGAAGCTGCCTTTGTGTGCAGAATCTTCCTAGTCCACACCATGAGTTTCCAGAAAGCAAGTAAATTTTCGAAGATAATGAGATTACCTAGAAGCTGGTTGTGTCGTTTCATTAAAAGTATCCCGAGTTGCCTGAAATTTTCACCGGAAAACGGACTGCCAACAAGGAAATCACTCTGGTAGCCCTTATTCCGAAGACCGCAGTTTTCGTGACCAGAACTTAGAACATTATAACATTTGTATCATTGGAAAGTAGGTGTCGCAAGCTTTCCGAAAATAGAAAAATTTCCTGAATCTGACATCGGGAGCTAGGTCAACCAAAAGCAGGAAAAGCGATGAAAACAATCCCAAATGCTGGAAATTCGCCAACAACGACTATCCGACATACCACCTTCGCGTACAGAATCTTCCCGGTTCGCACCACGGTGATCCATAAAGCAGGTGACTTTTCGAAGATGGCGAGTTTATCTACGACGTGGTTTTCCTGGTTCGCAAGGAGCATCTTCAAGCCAACTAGAATCCACACCAAAAAATTGGGAAAAAACTGTCGTGATAGCAAAAATCAACCCAAGTGCCTTATTTCCAGAAGCTGTTGTTTCCTGCATAGAACTCAGAATCATGCAAGGTCAGTCTTGTTGGAAAGAAGATAGCGTAGGATTTCTGTAAACTCTTGGTTCTACCAGATCCAAGTACGAGAAGACTTCCAACTTTCAGCTAAAAAAAGGTCGATTGGAATGGCCAAAATGGGAGGAAAATCGGGTAAAACGCAGGGAGCAAGCAACCAAAGGAGCCCCTAAGGCAATCACGCAACATCATGTTGCGTGAAGCCTCTTATAAATAGAGCACTAAATTCGAGGCAGAGGGAGCAAAGAAAGAATGAGGGATTGATTGAGGTCATGTTGGTGTAAGCTCTGAGCAGCTCCAATTTGAGTGAAAGAGAGGTTGTAATCAAGAAACCAAGAAAGAAATCGAGCCGTTTTTGCCCTATTTGAAGCCCGGTTTCAAGAACGTTGTTGAAAAGTCTCCCGGATTATGAACACTCTGAATCCAGGACCCTTGGGTTCAAGCCTTCCACCTCTATGTCGGAGCTCCACCTAATTTTCGAGGATTCAAAGTCGAATTTCCGTTTACTACGTAGAATTGCCGCCGAATTCCCGACTCCGCATTAGGTAAACCTTAAACCTCATTCTCATTATTCCAACTACGTGCTTATGTTTGTGAATATGTCCTTTTGCATAAACCCTAGAATCCATTTCTTGGTTTGCTTATTTTGAGTACTTTTGGGTACATGCCATTCTATTTGCTTAAAACCCTAGAATTCACTTATAGGTTTGCATATTTTATGCATTTTTCAACATGCCATCCTATTTGCATAAACCCTAGAATTCACTTCTAAGTTCATTTCCTTATTTTAAAACATTCTTGAATGTATCTTTATGATTTCTTTGAGAATATTACCCATAAACTCTAGCATGCATGCCTAGGTTTTTGTCATATGTTTTAATGTTTGTAAGTGAGCAATTTCTCTACAACATTATACATAAAACCCAAAATCTCATTTTGGCACTTTTTACATCATCATTAATATGTTACTTCAATTAAAACCCTAGGAGCATGTTTAGGTACATTTTATCAAACCCTAGAAACATGTCTAGGTACATCATGCATTAAGACCCTAGAATCACAATTCTAGGTGCATTTCTAAAACCCTAATTTCATTATTAGGTATACATTTTTACATGCCATATGGTTTGCCCATTTGCCTAATAAATTGTGCAATTGTTTATTTAAGCAAAATACCTAAACAAATTGCCATGCAAACTTTAAAAATACCAAAACATGGTACTATAAACAATGCAACACATATGGATTGGTTCACCCTAATACTAAGGTCGAGCCTTACTTTAGGGCACCATGACGCGGGTGTTCGATACATGTTAAAATGTTCCGACATTGACGCATGTAAAGAATTCCCACGCGTTGCATTCTTTATGGAATCTTGAGATAAATAAAACTTAACAAAACTATTACCTTCATTTGCACCTACGACGAATCACGGGAGTTCCTAGCATGTGCAAACATCAATAGGGAGCTTGAATGCATTTGAGGACCGAACAAGTGAAGGGAATAGCTCAAAAATAAAAAGGTTAATCCAAGCCGCCATACGACGGACTATTTTGCCCTTGCAACCCAAGGGCAAATGAGGTCTTGATCATGGCCAAACCATCCAAACTTTGTTCTAGTGAACAATGTTAGGGTTTCAAGTATACCCTGCCATTGTTTCACTAGAAACCCTAAAAGATACAAGATAATCAAAGGGGAACAAAGAATAACAATACCGATCGCGTGGAAATGCGTCCATCACCAATTGATGTATGCCCGAAAACATCGGGACATTTGTACCAAAATAATAAATCCAACATTTGCTTGATCACATGCATGAACACATGGAAGGAGGTAACCATCTTTGGATGGATGTCATGGGATGCCTAACACCTTCCCCATGCATAATCAAATCCCTGAATCCATCTCTCATTCAAGACCTGGTTTTTAGGCATATCTTAATCAAGATAATAAAACCAATTAGACATAGGTAACCAATTACACCTTCAATTTCCCAATGATTGGTGGCGACTCCAAATCTCGTTTTTCTCCTCCCCATTTCCATATCCACGGATTTGCCAGAGCACACACACACACACACACACACACACACACATGTGCATGTGCATGTTTCTACAATATGTTCACATCACACACAAACAAGACAAGCGAGATTCCGTTGAGCCCAATGGGGGTCAAGTCGGATCATCGCGACGATTTTCCAGTTTCAACACCTCTAAAATGACCAAAATATCCATAGAACCCCTAAAATGACCAAAATACCATCGTAACTCCTAAAATGAATAAAAAAACACCTAGCAAAATGGTCACTTAAAGGGTTTCGAGGGTACTTTTTGGTGTCTTAGGGGGTTTCGGGGTATTTCGGTCACTTTGGTTGTTCATGGAGTATTTTGGTCATTTTAGTGTTTTTTTTTTTTTTTTTTTTTTTTTTTTTTTTTGGGGATTTTTGCCACTTTGGTGGTTTTGGGTGTATTTTTGGCATTTTAGAGATTTTGGGGTTTGTTTTTTCTTGTTGGAGGTTCCGAGAGTATATTGGTCATTTTTTGGGTTTTTAATGGTCGATTTTTTAGGTTTTCAGAGTATATTAATCATTTTTTAGATTTTTGGGAAATTATGGACATTTTGGGAGTATATTGGTCATTTTAAAGGTTTCGGCCTTTTTCGGGGGTATTTTGGTAATTTTCTAGGATTTATATGTGGTTTGGCCATTTTCGAGATTTTATGAATATTTTGGCAATTTTGTCATTCTTTTGTCAATTACAACTTATTAGTATGAACAATGCTATCATTTAAATAAAGGCCTAATTACATTGTTGGCCCCTAAAGTTTACTCATTTCCCTATAGTGTGAAATGAGCGCTATTAGTCCTGAATTTTGAAAAACGATCACACTGGTTCTTCCATCGAATTTTGTTAATTAGTATGTCTATATGGCTATTTCGAGGGAAGGAGTTGTGCCTTCATTGCTTCGTGTTGATCCAGTGAAATTTTGATTCATGGTCTTTGGATGTTGTTGATTGTATGTAACTAATCAATGATTGTCTCAAAGAGTTAAAAACAATTACTTTTGGAAATCTAGATGATCATGGAATCTGGTGGTGAACTAGAACGTATCTCTCATGACTCTTTGGTTCATGGTGTTTAGGGTTTGTGTTTGATGAATGGGATGGTTTATATGATAAGAAAAGGGTGTTATTCAGGTTGAGAAATTGTGGTTCACTATCCTAAGGGTTGTAGCTTTTTTAGAGAGTAATGTTGACTACATAAAGTTTATGCTTGCAGCATGCAACCGAACGTCTCTCCACAAAGTTGAATTTCTCCACTTCCCCCGGTTTTTTTTTTTTTTTTTTTTTTTTTTTTTTTTTTTTTTTTTTTTTTTTTTTTTTTTTTTGTGTGCGCGCTGATTCCTACTTTATTTATTAATGAAGGAGCTGAAAGCTTTATATTTTTCAAAACTCTTCAATGTTATCCAACTCATATTTATCTCTCAAAGTGATCAGATAAGAATGCAAAATCCATCCAAATTCGAAATTAGTCATCTAAGTTTGAATTGCCAATTTGGGAATTTTGTTTTCAGATGGGTGCTCTCATTTTTTACCTCTCGTGCAATTTTTACAAACTTTATCCGATTTTAACTCAATTTTATAATTTGTCTAGGTAAATTGTTTGAATTGATTTTAGTTAAATTAGGCATGTTCTTTTTCTTTTTTCCTTTTTAAAAATTCTCTAATTTGATTTTTTATTTATTAATACTTAATAATTAAATATACAGTATTGAATTTTTTAGTGTGAGAAGAGTGTAACCACTTAACGTCTTTGAGGATTTAACTTTTATTATACAATATGAGTATATGATTCCATCTAAACACAATTTCAATTTTTTGTTACCAAAAAAATTGTTTTTCAATACAACTTTCCAATCACATATAAAACTAAAAAGAATAAGAAAAATACCTTTTATTCTTATTCTCAAAAATAGGTTTCCAGTGGAAAACATATCTAAACAAGCCTATATCTTCATTAGCCGTACGCTCTATAATTAGAGAGGTTTCCACAACCTAAAATGGTCAAGTGAGAAGTGACATATACATGCTTTATATGTCAGCAACCAAGTCTAAGTTTTCTTCTTCTGCAGATTTCTTCAACCGATCAGCAGCTTTTAGAACCTATATAAGCATCATAAATGATAAAAACATGTCAAATGCATTATAAGTCTGACATTATAGTTACTGATGGCAGCTTTTTGGAATTAGTGTAAGAAGTGGACCTTTAAATTATGTAGCTTTAATTGGAGAGCTTTTGTGATACAAAACTTAAATTGAAAAGATTTTTTTTTTTTGAAAAATTGAAAAGAGTTTTAGTATTAAATGCTTTTGACAAATTAAGCTATAAAGTGTTTTAAAAATTGTACACCCTGTTTAGATAACCGAACTGATAAAGAGCATATGGATGTAACTCATGAGAGAAATGATAAAAGAGTACGTTATAAAACCCCCAAATTTGTCTCTAGTTTCAAATGAAACCCTAATTTCTAATTTCTATCAATTAAATCCCTGTAATTATATGAATATTTTGGTGCAGTCCATTACTCAAATTACCCAATGTTGTCCAACCCCTTTTTATTATCATTATTATTACCCTTCTATGTCATACCCTTCCAAATAAAAAATAAAAAAATCCTAAATAATTTCTCTCTATCAAATACACGAGTAGTTATAGAATACTCCCAAAGTATTCAATAATTTTTCCTAATATACTGCCACCCACCCCACTCACACGAAACTCACATGCTAGGAAGCTCATGGGGTTTATTATTAAGATTTCTCTGTGATAGTGGGGGAGGAGAGGTCTGGCGTGCAATGATGGTGGGGAGTGACAGGTTTACTCTCTCTCTCTCTCTCTCTCTCTCTCTCTCTCTCTCATTTGATTTTGATGTTTAATTAGGTCAGGGGCATTGTGAAACGTATTGGTGGAATTTTCGGGTTGAAGATCATTATGAGTTTTTTTGGAGAAGAGTGTGTGGGTTGGTGATTGTTTTGACATGAAGAGAGCAGGTGCATTGGATGGGGAGGAGCTCCACTGAGAGAGAGAGAGAGAGAGAGAGAGAGAGAGAGAGAGAGAGAGAGAGAGAGAGAGAGAGAGAGAGAGAGAGAGAGAGAGAGAGAGAGAGAGAGAGAGAGAGAGATATGTGGGTAATTTTGTAAATACAATATTTTCATGAAAAATGTGAAATAGTACAAAAATTAGTTTTAAGGATAAAACTACATTTTGAGTTTGACCTTGATGCACTTCATGAGTTTTTTGGCATGCCTCTAATGCTTTTGTGCATGGAAGGCAAGAGAGAAATGACACGTGTCTTAAAATGGTTGTTTCGGTCTAGTATTGGTATAGAAGCTTTACCCTTTTTGAGGAATCTAAAAAATTCTGTTGGGATTTTGCCAAATATGTTTTAAAGTCCTTTGACTGCCTTAAAAGGAAAACTGTTTACCGGAAGAAAGATAAAAGTATGGCTTAATGAAAGGAAATTAATTACCTCAGCACTCCAATTTGTTCTGGCCGTAAGAATAATTAGAGTTGCCGTTTGCAAAAGAACTCCAATAATCATTCCCCACCAAATCCCCTGAAAATGCCAGCGTACATCCCATTCCATTATTGATGTGGCAAAAATAATTAATTATATGAGAGGGAGAGAGAGAGAGAGAGATTCAACTTACTGCTACTCCTAGACTAGTTTTGAAGCCAAGAACACATCCAATTGGAAGACCAATAACATAGTAAGTGGCCAGGTTAACATAAGCCACCACACCCTGCCATCCACTCCCAATTGCCACACCTGAAATTGCCAAAAGAGAAAAGAGAATAATGATGCATTGCTTGTATAGGAGTATATTGAAGCACGCCTATTTTCCTTTTGCTTATCTTACCTGAGAGTATAGGTTGAATTCCATTTAAGAAAACAGAAATTGCGAGCAATGGAGTCAAACTGGACACTGCCTCAATAACCTCAGTGTCAGTTGTAAAAAGCTTGCTTAATCCAACCCGGAATATCAGAACAATAGCACTGAAAATTATACTAATCACGATGCTCGTTCCATTCACTACTAGTACTGAAAATTTTGCAACCCTTGGATGTCCTGCCCCAAGCTCATTACTCACCCGAACGCTGCAATCCAAACCCATCATTATAATACTTTCAAATTGTAATTATAAATTTAAATTATCTCCTTAATTTTGACCATCTTTTTTTTTATGTGTCACACTCACACACCTTGCTGCTGCGCTTAGCCCCAGCATAAATTGCATGTCCCAGTTCAAATAATTCATGCTGAAATTATATAAGCAACAGAATTTGTGAGTCAGTTAACAATATGGGCAAAAGGGGACAAAATTCGAAAGAGAGATAGATAGATAGGTTGACATACCAAATAGATATGGAATCTAGTGCGATTGTAGGGTTGGAGAGGAGCCCTGATATAAGCACTAATCCTTGGTTGTACCATATTTCCAAACTACATCAACATTATAATCATGGTTAATAATGATATGTTAGAAATTGATTCAAATTTCTATTTTAATTATTTTAGTTTCTTGATGTTTTCCTTATCAATAGGAATTTAGAGTCTTATATATAAAGGATTTCATGATAAAAAAAATGCCTACATTGAGTTTATACATAATGTGGCTAAATGATAAAGGAACATGTCAGTTGACTTTATGTCTGTGAATGTGGTGAGTGAAAATTTGTGATTGTAGTTTGAGAAAATTGATCAAGTATTTGTAATTTTATATCGGTGGGAGAGAGACTGATAGTGGATGTTGGTTCACATTGCACGTGAATGTGGTAGATATCAAGTTTGACCCATTCACATTAAATTTTGTTGTTTTGTATTAGTTTTTTCCACTATCTCCAAAATCACAAAAATAATTATTCAAAATAAATAAATGAAAGAAGAGAGGTTAAGAGAGGGGGAAAAGGTTTTGCTCATACCACAACATAACAGCAGAAGCAACAGTGAGCTTGAAATAAGGCCAAATTCCTTTAAAGGCATTCATAGAGAAGCCAGTCCAAGTTTCTTTGCAAGATGGGGTTAGAAGAATGTAAAGTGCATTTACAATGACAAGAATCCACCAAGAGAGGCTAAGCGTAAGAGCAGCACCCAGAAGGCCATAGTCCAAAACAAAAACTGCTAACCATGTGAGTAGAATATGCAAAAGGAATACCCCAACAGACATGTAGGCCAGAGGATTTACAATGTTCTGTGCTTGGAGGAACCTTTGCATTGGGCAACTTATTGCGAAGGCATAAAGTTGGGGTATCAAACCGTGTGCAAAAACTTCGCCTTGCTCAGCTATGCTCTTTGATTGGCCTATGGCTATCAAGATTGGGCCTGAGTACCAATAGAGGATTGTAAGGAAGACTGCTGCTCCCAGGTGCAAAATTATTGCTCTTTGGCAGATGATACCCATTGCCCCGTACTTTTTGGCCCCGTATGCTTGTCCACACACAGTTTGTACAGCACTGGCCATTCCCAACTGTTTTTTAAAAGATAGAATAAAGTTTAATGCAAGTTACTATTTAAAATGACCTGAACCGAATGTGGTAGAACAGATTAAGAATAAATATTGCTAGCAAGTAGCATAGAAAATTCAATATACGTACCATGATTCCATAAGCAAGACCTTGAATTCCAACACTAGCTATAGAGGCCCCGGCAAGCTCCAATGATCCCAAATGACCAGTGAACATGAGGGTGACAAAACTTAACATGTAATTGAAAATGGAAACAACAATAGAAGCACCAGATAAAATCCAGAGGAGCCTTGACTCCCAACCCACTAACCGAGGATACCATCGAATTGCCACTGGTCGGTGTTCCAAGAATTCTTCAATTGCAACGGAGGACAAATCGGGAATCCGAGCGTGTGAGTCAAGCCCAAGTAGCAGCGGCTGATACTGATCTGCGGAGCCCATGATTTATACTTCCTATGCCAGCCCCGCTGCTTCTACTTGTGAGCACTCTAAATTGTACACTCACACACTGAATGAGTCAATATATATTCAGCTAAAGTATTTGATATTTTGAAGTGTCACATCGTGTTATAAACGGAGGAGGGACAATTTAACTACCATTCCAATTGTCAACTACCAACCAGTTTATTATTCATGTGCAAATACATAAAGTAGGAAGTAGCTAAAACTAACTCGTGTCTTCAGTCTTCACCTAACGGTGTGGAACATTTTTAAAGTCTTTTTTTTCGTTACCTATTTGACCTTTGTCGTGAAAAGAGAGAATAATATATATATTTATTCCAGTAGAAACTTCTAAGCATTCAGCAAAATAAAAAAATTAAACCTTCTAACTTCTAAGCAATCATGTTTTAATGTTTCCCTGCCAACATCTGAAACTGCTAGCTGTAAGCAGTGAGTCTTTAGGTAATTTCCAAGTTCTAACTGCTGAGTTAGGTCATCACGTGCACCTATATATGACAAAACCCAACTCTGTTTTTTTTTTTTTTCTTGAGTCTTTATGCAATACAAATGCGGGTATGGCATGAAAAAAGGATTAGGTAAGTAGATCTAAAAAGGGCAGGGGGCTGGGGGACAGAGAACATGAATGCTGAAAGACTACTTAGTACTGGACCACCAGCTCCAACGATGTTTGATTGGAGATTCTTGAATTATGGCAAGTTTGAATTTTTTGTGTTAAGTCTTAAATTCTTAATTCATGTCAGTCTCATTTGGTTATTTAGATCAATTACGATTGGATTGCTGGAACCCACTATTTATGTTACATATTGGATATATGTATCATCTTTCTCATAATGTGTGAACCTACAATCGAAGCTTAATAATTATCCCAAACTCCCTCTCATAGTGCACAAAATACATTCTCCTCTTCACCCTTATCATTTTGTTGCAAAATAGGACCCGTTAAGTGTATACATATTGTAGAAAATTACAAAATTTGACCCTTTTTGACAAACTGGTTTGGAATTTACGTGCAAATCATGTGTTTGGTTGATTGGTGGTAATACATTCGAGAAATTAGGTAATTGTAAGGGTGAAGCTTTGGTCCAGTTCTCTAATGCGTTGGATTGGACACAATTCAAACACATGTGCTTTTTTGACCACGTATCTGCATTGTATCCGGGCCAATGCACTAGAGCACTAAACCGAAGCCTATTCTTTATTGTAATTAACCACTATTCATCAAACGATTGAAAAAAAGAAGTTTAAAATTTGAAAATAAAAAATATCTTCTTAAAAGAAAGCATAAAATAATATTTATTTCATGTCTAGCTTAAATCATTTGCATCCAATATTATAAAATAAAATAAAATAAAAATAAAAAATAAAAAAACCATAAAGACATAAATGAAATAAATTTGAATACGATGAAATAAATGAAATGGAACATCTCTTGAGAGCCAAAGCAGACACAACTCAAAAGGTGTGCAAAATTGTGCTGAACTAGTCAAAAAAATGACATTTGATCACTTAATGTGAAACTTGTTTCATTAGAAGTTATTCATCCATGCCTTAAAAATGGACATAGATATGACCCAATTTAGAATTTAAATGAGTGAAATATGGCCATTTGAAGTTGAGGCGATTGAGCTATCAAATCATTGAAGGCTGAGTACGCAATCTTCAAGGCTAAATATGCAAGTTGCGACCAACAACCCCATGAAAACCCTAAAATGAAGTTCTCAATGATAATTTTGATGCCCAAATTTGTGCCAGGATTTGGGCGTGTTTTGTAAAAAATATATATATATATATATACCAAAGCACACATCCCACATCATTAGGATGTGATTTTTAAACACATAGAAAAGGCTTCTAAAAGAGAGTATACTCATCCTTCCAAAGTGCTCTCTTCCAAAAGTCTTTTTAGTGCTCTCTTCCTAAAGTGCTCTTGATCCTTTAGTTAAAATTTTTTCTTGCACTTTGGTGCTCTACTTTAGTTGGTAGAGGTTCTGATTAGATAAAGGATAAAGTGGAACAGACGCTTCTCGCAAGCGTTTGGATTCACCAACTGAAAAAAAGAGATGAATAAATAAAGCAGAGCTAGCTGAATGAAGGGACAAGCTAGAACAGACACTTCCCACAAGCGTTTGGATTCTCTTATAAGGAAAATGTGTGTTGAAAACCACTTGGAAAGTTCTAAAAAATGAGTTAGAAAGCTTTCTCTTAATCTAAGGGGCGTGCGCCTCATTTATTTAGGCGCACATCTATAGCGAAGAGGCGCACACCTCTAAAAAGAGACATACGCCAGTGCCGTCAAGCAGAAACCCTAATCGTGGAGACTGAGTTGTTTTCTGTGGGAACAAGTCAGTTTACCCCTTCTTCAAGCAAACCTAGCCCCTTTTTCCACTATAAAAGGAGCCACATACCTCACATAGAAAATATCCCGGAGAGTCTCCACAGAAACACTGGTATAGCAAAAGTTAGGAAGAAATAGTACTCGAGTAACGAAGCCCTACTATGGCAGAGGCTTTAGAGTAGAAGTTAGGAAGAAGTAGTCCTAGAGTAGCGAAGCCCTGCTTAGAAGAAGGTAGTGAGAAAGAGTTCTCGAGCGAGAATTTATTCTCTAGTTGAAGAACTAGAAGAGTAACCCTTTTCTCACGAAACTCCAATCATTAACCTAGGTGTTCATAGCCTTTCCTTTTGGTGATCAACACACCACTCCGCTGAAAAGATCAAGTCTGAGAGACTGGTGATAAATTTCTAACTTCCAACAAGCTATTTAGAGGCTAGGTATGGATCTTCTTAATAGTCCATATCAACCTCCATGAATGTCTGATTGTTATAATGTTTTCTAGGTTTAGTTAGCATGACTAGATCCTCACTTTTATTTGCATGTTTAATCACGCTCCAATGATCTATGCCATGTTTGTTTGTTTATTAGAATAGATCTTTAGTTAACTATATGCCTCTAGGTGAGAATTATAACATGTATTTGTTGTGGGGATGATTCCCCATAACTTGGTGATAAGCTTGGATTCAGGTGAGGTTCCTCCTTTAACTCCATATAAATATTGTGCCCTCATTACCATGCTTTGGTTGCTCCTTGATTGTGATAGGATTAAGTTTATATGCTTTTGTATGTTTAGAAATTCCCCAATAAACTCTTTCAAAGAATATCATGTAATATAGAGGAAGGCCAGCCGTTAGGCCAGGCGTTCTTGGGTGCCTAACACCTTCCCAAGATGTACCTTATCTCCGGACCTAGCTCAAGACTAGTCCTTTTGTGCATGAAGTCATATTTATGGTTCTTGGACCTATAAACCAAGTGGCGACTCCTTGTTCCTCTACTCACAACCCTAAAAATGTTCGATAGCACGAACGACCCCAAGAGGTGATCACCAACGCGACATCTCACAATACTCACACAGCAAGACTCACGTCTTGGCCACAATGATTCTACGGTGAGGAAGATGATGCACTCCATCGTGCTGCTTTTGTGGCATATTGGTTGTGCAAATGTGTATTTGGTGAGTTCCCTTACTATGTTATGAAGCCTTTTTATTTTCGGCTTACTGTGAAGATTTCTGCTAGAACTAGTTTTCCTTTGGCTACCCAGTTTCTTAGCCAATTTTTTTACCCAATTGGATTTGTTACATACTGACAAGATGACTAGTGAGTCTTGTCACATTGTAACTTTAGTTTTTAACTCCTCTATGTTGCAAACATTTCTTTGGGAGCATGCCAAAGATTACTGTGCCAACGGCAAGAAACCTTATCAGCCCCGGCAGAAGTTTACAAACATGCCAAAAGCTGTTGTTGCCCGCTTTAGTGGCTTGAAGACCAATTTGCCCATTATATATCGTTGGATTAGTTCCAAGTTTTAAGATATAGAGTTGGTTCCTTCATTGGACCTTGAAGAGTTGGTGAGTTGGAGGCCCCATGGAACATCTCATAGGGGCTATTCTTGCAACTCGGTTATGTCTTGGTTTAGCAAAGTAGAGCCTCAAAGCTATGCTCTCAGTCCTCATGACACGAGGACTTTAACTTATCTCTCGACTACAAACGCAGGTTGACTACCTGTGTTGTCTCTTGGTGGACTCTGATTCACTTCCTATTGTGTATATAGAGTGAGGAAGAAATTTGGCCTTGATCTGGAAATTCTTGCTGTAGACCCCATTTGTACCTACCAAAATCCTGGATCCTCGGTCTCGATGATGATACTATTTTGTCTATCACAATGCAACTTTGAACAATGAGCCCGAGAGGGAGGTATGGAAAGGCCCGCATGCTCAAAACCAAAGCCCAAACCTAAATCTAGAGAGTGTATGCATCTTCCAAAATGCATGCACCACTCAAAAACGCTCCACTTAAGGCTGAGTGCCTCGAAGAGGCTTACGCCACTTTGAAGCTGCGTACACCACTTTGAAACGGCATACGCAGCAGTCAAAGCAATGTACGCCACTTTGAGACATATCCCACATATCGCTCGTTTTTTTCATACGAGTCTCAACCAGCCATGTAGGGAGTTGACAGGGGTCAACTAGGGTTGAGAATTTCGGCCATGCCTACCCTCACCCTCCATTTTCACTATATATACACCCCCACTTCACCATTTCAAAAGGCCAAAAAATCTCTACTAAAACCCTAGCCAAAACTATAGTCAATTTCCTCCAGAGCTTTTGGTTAGATAAACCTCTTAAGAAATTGGTTATTTTTCTTGAGTTCTAGAACCAAGAAAACGAGCCTCTTTCTCAAGAGGCCAAACATACCACTCTCTTTCTGAACACTCCTCTCAAATCAAACAAACGAAGTTGTGATCAGCAAACAACCGAGAGACCGCTAAAGAAAAGCTTCCTACGACTAGGTAGGCAAGAGGTGGAGAAACGAATCTTCTTGGCAGTCCATTCTCTCCATCTTGAATCTTCTCCCTTTCATTCATCTCTATTATTTTAGTCAAATAATGGTTAAAATCGTTTATTTTAATTAGTATTGATTCGAAATTTCATTTCCTACGTATAAACTTAGGGTTCTAGACAGAGGAGCGTACGCCAATCTTAGTGAGTGTACGCCAGTCTTAGTGAGCTTATGCTGTTCTGAAGGTGGCGTACACCACTTCAACCAGAAACCCTAATTCGCTTTTCTTTTTTTGTATATTTACTTATTTTTATCGCGTGCTTATGATTATGTTATGTTAATTACAATGAAACTCGTAGAGTCGAACTCTCAAACTCAAGAAACTCTAGGGTTTCATATAGAGTTGAGGAAGTGAAATTCGAGGATCGAGTTGAGTTTTCTTTGTTGAATTACTTACTGTCTGTCATGCATCAAAAGACCCCATGAAGAGTCTTTCATTCAAACACCTATCCAAGATTCCCATATCTAGTGTGAGGGTGATAAAAGGGACTCTAGGGTTGCATAAAAATAATTCATGCATTTTCTAACTTAGGTCCAATGATGGGTCTCTATTCAAATGCCTATCTGAAACCCTCAGGTTTTGTGTAAAGGCAATAAAATAGACTCTAGGACCATGTCCATAATATGTTCTTCATTTTTCAAATCCGATGATGAACCTCAATTCTTATAAAGATGTCAAGTGTCTAACCCTAAAAGGGAATCAATGAGAAAGGTTTTAAGATGGTGAATAATTCGTTCCATGCTTACATTGTCATTTGATGCCATGTTTTCAATGCACAAGCCCATGTCAATATTCTCTCCTTACGTCGTTCAATTCCATGTACTGAATTATGTGTTGATATGTCCCCCATAGCATGCACCCCCATAACATGATCCCCCTAATATGTGCCTAACATATTTCATGTTATAATCTTCCATTGTTTGTACATTGCGCCATACATCCTTCTATATAGTATCTTCTGCTTGTGTGCTTTATTACTTTGATATAATTGTCCCTGCATGGCTAGGGGTCTACAAAACGAATGTAATGTTAGTTAAGATCCAATAAGTAATACAAATGAAGGCCAACCGAAAGGTTGGTCGACCTTGGGTGTCTAACACCTTCCCAAGGACATACCTAAGCATCTGGACCTAGTCTGTGGCTAGTAACTTCATGCGAAGGATGTCTAAATGGGTTCTCGGACATAAAAATTGGGTGACGACTCTTTATTCTCCGCCTTAGTCCTTGAGGCTAGTTGGCGTATCCCCGGGCCCACGTGTTTGGTTGGGCCCACACCGGGCAAACCCCGATCCACCACCTCACAAGTGATTCATTTACATCCTATTCAAAAGGGAGAGATCATCAAAACCAAGAGACCCCTCGGGGAGGGCCTCGGCTGAGATGATGGAGGGATTCGAAAAGGGGGGATGCTCACAATGGCGAACTCGCGGCTACCTCACAGTTGCAACTCCACTAGGGATAGAAAAGCTTGACTTCCGTATTACTAGATCAACCTGCATTGCATTTCATTTTTAACAACCCAAAAAGCACAAATTTGAGCACAAATGTTATCCTAGATACCCAGGTGACGATTCAGCCTTAGCTCCCCCGGGTCCCGCTTTAGTTCACTGGGGGGTAGCGCGCTAGTGTTACCAACTCCACGGCCTGTGCATCTTGCCTATAATGGTTTTGATGTACAATTAAGGTACAGTCCCTCCTAAACATACTTGTTGGAATGGGGAACCTATAAAGGAGGAATAAGGTCAGAGCTTTAGAGTCAAGCCACCCATACATAATTGCCACATAGGTCCAGTTTCCTTAGCACAGTACAAAGAAAAATGCATGTGTTTGCAATCTTCTATGATCCATGTATGTACAAAAAAATATATGGGAGGAAACTTTGAGGTCCCGTAAGGCCAAATCCACTTCTAAACTCAAAAGCCCAAAGAATGATTTCTTTTCAAAACAAAAATAGGGCTATTCAAATGGTTTTCAAAACTTGGGCTTGAGTTACGAAATGAATTTAGGCCTTATGCGTATTTACACGAACGACGACATTTATGGGGAAGCCCAAATTTTCACAAAAAGCCCAAATGGGGTGAACCTCAAGAAATGCCGCCGTGCTTGTGAAAAGAACCTCAAAGTGAGTGAGAGTGTTACTGCCATGGGTAGTTGTCATCATGGCCCAAAGTCTCTAAGAGAGTAGTGAGGATGAATGTCTTGTACATGGACTTTAGCCAAAAAAAAAAAAAAAAGAAAAAAAAAAAAAGAAGGGAGAAATGCAAAAAAAAAAAAGTACAAAATAGAGTACAAAAGTGAAGAGGCTAAAAGTCCAAATGAGGTGATACGTAAAGAGACTTAATCCATGATGGAAAATACTCTAGATATGTCACCGCAAATTGAGCCTAGACAATAAGTAAAGATCGTGGGCCCAACATGTGGTCACATACAGGCATCGTCACCTAAAAGACGTTTCTTTATAAAGCCATGGGACAAAACATTTGGACAAAGTTAATGACAAAAGGTCGTTTATCCTAAGAATTAGGGCAAGATTGCATCAAGAAGACTGCGTAAGCACGTCCCTAACTCAGGTTGGATTTGCTCCCCCACTTTGAGCCGACTAAAGAAAGTTCCTACTCCCCAAGAGCCTGAAAATATGAGTGGGGGAAATGAATTTACAGAGATATTCTAGGTCGCATTGAGAGCTCGATGAAGCATGTATTCGATAGGCTACAGAAATTAGAAGACCAAAAGAGGACCAATGAAAGAGAAAACGTCGAGCTAACAGACTTGGACAAGGTCGAAAAGAACAAGGACTATGCCAAGTTCACTGAGGAGATCAAGGGGAAAGTTGACCTAATGCAACAAACCTTGAGGAAGAACCAAGGTTTTGATGACTACCTGTTCTCCATGGGTGGAATAGCCACGAAACTATCTGTGCAACTACGTCCGAAGTTTTCCATCCCTGAAGCGAATAAGTACAATGGGAGTGGTGACCCTAAGCAACATCTCAAGCAATATTTGAGTTTTGTAAAGATGAAAGGCCTGAATGAAACATAAGTACTGAATGTGTAACCATTTTCACTCACCGGGTCTGCCTCAAAATGGTATTATACCCTAAACATAAGGAAGGTTAAGTGTTGGACCGAGTTGGTCAACGCCTTCTTAACTTAATTCTCATTCAATAAAATGATAGACATTACACTAAGAGACCTAGAAACCACCAAACAAAAGGAAAGGGAGACTTTCTCTGAGTACTTAGTGAGGTGGGGGGAGAAGGCCTCCAAGATGATTAATCGTCCTGGAGAGAATGTCCAGGTAAACATTATGATGAAGGGTCTCTTGCCGTCTACTTCAATAGGATGCTCTCAACTCCTATTATGAACTTTGAACAATTGTGTGACTGTGGCACAAGAATTGAAGAGGCCATGGTGAATGGCAAGATTGAGAGGAATGAAGGGAGGGCCACTTCCAAGAAAACATATGGCCATACTAGCAAAACCACCCCCCAAACCAATGTGAGTGCTTTCTACCAAGCCCTCACTCCAAGCCCATACCCATACCAATACTCCAATCCACCCAGACAGATCCAAACCCCAAGGCCCAGGCGCCATTTCGACCCCTTAGGATCACCTCTTTCCAAAGTCTATGAACACCTTCTCCAAAGAAGTCACCTCAAACCACTTGACCCAATTCCTATGCCCAACCCCATCCTCAAAGGATGGAACCCTAACCTCCATTGCCTTTACCACTAGAAAAAAGGTCATTCCACTGATGAGTGCTTCCGTCTTAAGAATGATATCCAAGACCTCATCAATAAGGACATAATCCCTAAACCCAATCCGCCCACCATGCCTAACATACACCAAAACCCACTACCCAACTACCAAAGAGTCCCTCCCCCGAACTAGTTGAATTACATTGAAGAGGAGGAATTCATCTTTGCTATCGATGATGAGGTATGGACCGATTTCTATAAGTCAGCCAATGGGAACTCCTGTCACTCCATTAGGATAGGAAAGCATTTCAAACCACCTCACTTGGAGGTTGAGCACCCCAGAAGAGAAAACCTTGAAAGGGAAGTCCCCAATCTGAAGGGTGTTGAGAAAATGAGGAAGGGTAAAGATATTGCCAAGCCCAACGAAGAAGAAGATAGGGTGTTAACCCAATTGAAGAGAACTCAAGCTACGATTTCCATTTGGGGGCTATTGATGGCTTTCCAAAAACATAGAGATGCCATCCTTGGGACGTTGGCTGAGAAGGAAGTCCCGATAACCACTTCACCCGAAGAAGTCCTCTCCATCATGGGGGTGGAAAATATAGGGCAGTCATCAGCTTTATTGATAAGGACCTACCCCCTAATTGCCGAGCTCTCTACATAACTGTTGAATGTTTGAATGCTAAGGTCCCTCGAGTCCTGGTCGACAATGGATCTATGCTGAATGTTTGCCTGTTCAAGACCACTACTACTTTGGGCATCAAGGAGGGCCAACACTCCCCTTCGAGTTTGACAATAAAGGCCTATGACAACAGCAGTAGAAGCATCATAGGTACTTTCGAAATGCCCTACAAGACTAGGCCAGTGAATGCAACTGTGGTGTTCCATGTTTTGAACATCCCTACAAGCTATAATCTCCTCCTAGGAAGGGTGTGGATGCACCCCTTGGGTATTGTGCCATCCACTCTACCAAAAGCTCAGGCTGCCTTGGAAAGATGGAATCCTTGCCATCTTAGGAGACAGGGAAATAAGTACTGATGTGTGCGACTTAGACAATAGTCCTAACGATGAAGACCACCGAAGCTTTTAGTTTATTCAGACATTGAGGTGGGTGGAGAAGAAAGTGAAAGAGGAGAAGGCCTCCAAGGTCAAGACCACCATGGTCATCGACCCTAGGGTTGCTGTGCTGATGGGAAAGATGGGGTATACCCCTGGAATGGGCCTGGGAAAGTTTGGCCAAGGAATAACTGAAATGATTCAAGGTGCACACTCGCAGCAGCAGACTCATCCATGTCTATATCACTTGCATTGTCGTGGATAACAACTGAAACAGTAGCTTCACCTTTGTACTTGAGAAATGGATCAATGTGGACCTTTTGCTAAGCTTGTGGAAGCTTTAAGGTCCCATCTTGGATTTTCTCATGAAACTTCCTTTGGAGTGTCCAACAATCTGCTATAAAATGATTAATATATCTATGGAAGTGGCAAGTATTTGAGACTTTTCTTATCTTCCTCGGTTGCTTGCTTTCGAGCTTCCCGGAGTTTGACTATACCATCTGCCACCCACTTATAAAAAATGACAATCATTTCTTCTATTGTACATGGCACCGAAGGTTGTGGCTCATCAAATTCCTTCTTGGTAGGCCTCTAGTGTTATCTATTCCCAGTAGATACAGCTAGGACCTCTGGCGGATTTCTCTTCTCTCCAGTCTTTTCAACATGTTAAGCAAACCTAGAGATAGTGTCGTCTTTTGATCCTTTTCTTCTCTCTAGGACATGCGTTTTCTTAACTGATAGTGTCGTCTTTCGAGCCTTTTGGAGAAGTTGAGCGAACCTAGAGATGTCAAGATTCTTAAGATGATCACGAAACTCGGGCAACATGTTGCCCATGCAAACTCCTACGAGCTCGTTTCCCTCGTAGTTGGCATAACAATCCAAAGAAACAATGAATATATCACATATCTTCACTACTTGCTTGCTTGGTGCTATGAAGGTTAACAAGAGTGATCTTTTCTTCTACTTGAAAGTATTTTCCGTAAAACATTTCCACCATTTTGTCCCAATGATCTCACGGATCCGGGAGGCAACGCAGTGTTCCATGTATATGCTCTATCATCAAAAGACTTAGAAAAATCCCACAAACATAAGTCACTATTACCAGCATAAGGTCCCATAGAATCAATGAACTTGCTAACGTGCACGAGGGCCCTCCCCTTGCGACCATCAAAGCGTGAGAAGGTCGAGGCAACATACTTATTGAGATAGGGCTGCTTTAACAACAATCGAGGTAGGGAGGCTTCCTTACGAAGTGCCTAGGCTCCCTAGGAATTTCCTCCCTTTCCTGCTGGAGTAAGTCTGCCACATCCAACATTGTGATGAAAGGTTCCTCTTTGTCGTTATGAGAGCCTGATTCTTAATGAGGCTTTTCACAGTGGTCTTCACCATCTTGGTGGTCATTCTTTACTTCAGAACTCTTTTCTTTGAGTTGTCTAATTGATTCAAACAATTCACCATGAGTCTGCTGTAGACTCTGTATCAGCTCCAGCAGCAGATTCATCTGTTGTGCTTCACCATCTATGATGTCTTGCTTAGACTGATGTTGATCTCGTACGTGGTTCTGATATTCATCTTTTTCGGTGTATGTTTGCATTCCAAAAATGTTCTGGAAAATATTTTTATGATGTTTGGCGCGACGTTGAAAAAAAAAAAAAAACAATTAACAAAATACACATCCCAAATCTAATCAGGGATTGCGACCCTAATACGAGTCCACGCCATCGCAACCACCATATACCCATAACAAAAAAACTCATGAACAACCACAACCCACCGGTACAATCACAAATCACAACCACCACCCATTACCCACATCTCAATACCCACCATAACAAAAACCCACATTACCGGTGGACACAGTCTCTCTGGTTGGTGGAAGTGGTAAGAGCTTGAAGTGCGACAGAAACCCACAAGTCATGAACAACCAAACCCACCACAATAGAAACCCACAAGTCATGAACAACCAGACCCACCACAATAGAAACCCACATCAATCGGCGACCCACCGCACCAAAAAATCCACAACACGACCCACCGCCCAACAACCTCACTCTTGACGCGCCCCCGCCTCTCATGCCACCGATGGAGGTGGATCGCACGAAAAACTTCAACACCTGAGCCAATCGTTGGGTGCACTGGGTGAAGGGGAGAGAGAGCATCTAAAGTACAGGCATAAAAAGAAAGAAAAAGAGAGACGCGGGCATAAACCATTTTCCAAATTTTTACACTGTATTTTCCGATCAACTTAAAACATTTTCAATTTGACCAGCATTTTACAAGCAAATAAACACCAGCAAATATTGAAAATGTTTTCCAAATTACATTTTACAATGAAACAAACGAAGCCTAAAATGGAAATGAGCTCAACATTTGGAAAGTTGAAATGATGTACATAAGAGTTTAAATACTGTCATCTAATAAATTTTCATAATTAGTATTAATAAGTAATCCAAATGCAATGGAACCACTACTCCTCAATAAGCTTTATGGAGCTTAAGAGTTAGAAGGGAGAAAATCAAATTAGTAGAGCTTAATAGTTAGAAGGGCTAAAATCCATGCAACTTAGAAGGGCTAAAACCCATGCAAGACATCAAATATATTCAAAAGAAATAAAGTAATTTATAAATTATATCAGGAACTAGTAGGTCAAATAACTCAATTCAATGTCATGATTTGTCATTTAATCTCATCATATAAATTACAATATAAGATGGCAAGCAAACGACTATCATTAAGATCTCATTCTCCTAATGAATACACTTGTATTAAACACTAGAGTGGTAGACAGGGAAACAAAGTCTCCTATTATAATTTACAGTAATAAGCTGACATAAAAGCTTAAATAGACTTCTCCAAGTACTACAACTTACTAACCACAAAAGTCTATAAGAATGCCACTAATCCATACAAATAGATGGATACATGATATTGTTAAACATTCTTTCGCAGCTAATTCTTACTTAATTTTCTGTTTTCAAGCATATGCCTCAGTAGTCAAGAGACCCCATAGATGCAATCCCATTGCTTGAATTCCTCGAGTCCTGACGGCTCACGTAGTCATCACAACTGTTGCTATTGGACAATTTGCGACTTGGAGCAGAATTTGCTAGATTGATCCCTTCTTTGCCCAAATGTCGCACTTCTACTGGGGAGAGTATCTTTATATACCACACATTGTTTACAAATTCCCTGGGGAAGAAAGCAAAGTATGAATGAAGTAAATCATAAGCCTGATTACCAAAAGTTCGTATGCAATTATTCCAAAAAGAATATATGGTTACAAATTTGTATTGGAAGTGTCCATGTATAGTAACTATATGCACTTGAAGGTCCATGTATACTAAGTAAATGCACTTGAAGGTCCATATATTGGAAATAATTGGAACTCCTCCCAAATTTGTCATTGAATTTGATTGACATGAAGGTAAATGAACTTAAAAGTACATGTACCCCCTGTACTGCAAGCCTTCTTCAGAGAGGCCTAGGACTCCAAGCCATTAGAGTCCCTAAAATTTAATGCTACTATTGTCTCAAGAAATCCATACTGTTAAGCTCTTGAACACTTTAATGCACTTGTTGCATTTTGTAGCATGATTCCAAGTTTTACCAAAACAATTTTGAACAAGACATTTAACCAAGCTGTAGGAATTTAACAACAAAGACAAGGTGTGATTGCTTTTGCTTCGATGAGGTTTTTGGCATTGCAAACACAATTTCCAAACTTTGGAATAGCTCAAAAACCAATACAAAAAAATAACGAAGGGAAAAAAATTCACATTGGATGCCAATTCACTGGATTGTGTTTGACTCTTTCTATCTGCTATACTTTTATTTTTTTTTTATAGATAACAAAAGATTTTATTCAAGAGAAAATGAAACTTCCTCTAGGGCATAAAGCATGCACTTAGAAGGAAGGAAAAATATAAGAAAGCTTAAAAAAAATCACAAAGAAAAGCTAAGGGAAACAACAAAATCAGTAAGGGATACTGCTGAAGTAAAATCCCAAACCCGAGCCCACTCAAAAAGGGTCCCAAAAAATAATTCCGTGAGTTTCGTTGTTGAATGATCTTTATCTTCAAAAATACGGCTATTTCGCTCTCTCCACACAGTCCACAGTAAGCATAAAGGCACCAAGTTTCAAACCAAGGAATTATGCTTTCCGAAACAATTATACCAACCATAAAGAAGGTTAGCAACATTGTCAGGAAACACCCAAAGGACCCCAAAAGAGCGCAGGGCTGTGTGCCATAAGTCTGAAGCAAGGCTACAGTGAATCAAGAGATGGCTCACTGACTCCCCACCCATTCTACACATACAATACCACCTAGCAATGTTACAGCCACGACGCATAAGATTGTCACAAGTGAGAATCTTTCCCCAAGCTGCAGACCACACAAAGAAAGAGACTCGTCTAGGAGCCTTAGCTTTCCAAGGGAATTCAACTTCTTGAATTCCATCTATAGCATGATAGAAAGATTTGGCATCAAACCTCCCATGCTGACGCAACTTCCAATGCATTGAGTCTAGATCAACAGTAGTTGGGATTCTAGAGTGAATGAAGTTGAAAAAAGCAGAACCTCTTCGACCTCCCAATCATTGAAGTCTCGAATGAAAGTAATGTTCCAAACTCTTCCCTCATTAACACCCAAATTTGTCAAGCAAGAAGCAAGAGAAGCATCCCTGGAAGAAGAACAATCAAAGAGGATCGGGAACATGGTTTTAAGCGGGGCATCCCCACACCACTTGTCATGCCAAAACCGAATCCGATTGCCCAAACCAACAACCAACTCCACATACTAATTAAAAAAATCCCAGCCTGATAAAATACCTTTCCAAAGACCACAGCCGTGAACCCCTTTAGCTTTCTTGGAAATCCAACCACCCCACTCCAACCCATATTTGGTAGCTATAACCCTTCTCCAGAGATGGGCTTCTTCCCTCCCAAACCTCCACATCCACTTCCCTAATAAAGCCCTGTTAATAACATTCCCTTTCGTACTCCCAGACCACCCTGAGCTATAGGGGAACAAACAATACTCCAGCCCACTAGATGATGATTAAAGCCATCCCCCAATCCACCCCAAAGGAAATTACGTTGGAGTTGCTCAATTCTCGCAGCCACATGTTTCGGGATTGTGAAAAGCGACAAATAGTATGTAGGCAGGCTAGAAAGCGTATTTTTCAACAAAGTCAACCTCCCACCTTTAGATAAATAAAGCTTCTTCCAACTGGCCAACCGTCGCTCAATTTTTTCTAGAATAGGATTCCAAATCAAAGAGGCGCCGAGAGGCAAGCCAAGATATAACAAAGGAAGAGCACTTGTATGACAACAAAGAATATCAGCCAATTGATGCATGTTTAACACCGTCCCCACAGGAACGAGCTCACTCTTACCCATATTAACACCCAAACCAGTCACCGCCTCAAAGCAAGTCAAAACTAGACGAAGGTGTAAAAGCTGCTCAGGAACCGCATCACAAAAAACAATGGTATCATCCTCAAATAAAGGATGAGACACAAATATACCTTCCCCTAGAGATTTTCCAGCCTTGAAGCCACTTATGAGCCCTGCCTCTTCCGTCCTACAAAGCATCCTGCTCAAAACTTCCATGACTAAAAGAAAAAGTCAAGGGGAAAGAGGGTCCCCTTGATGAATACCTCTAGAACTCCCAAAAAAACCTGAGGGCAAGCCATTTACCATGACAGAAAAACGCATAGTAAAGATGCAAGTTCTAATCCACTGAATCCACTTACTATCAAAGCCCATACGATGCGAAAGATAAAGAAGGCAATCCCAAATAACATGATCATAGGCCTTCTCGATATCAAGCTTGAAAACCACACCTGGAATACGACTCTTGATCCGACTATCCAAACATTCATTCGCAATCAAAACAGAGTCAAGAGTTTGTCTACCACCCACAAATGCATTTTGAGATTCAGACACCAAACCATCCAACACCCTCCTCAACCGATTGGCCAAGACTTTAGCCAAGATTTTGTAGACACTCCCAATAAGACTAATGGGACAGAAATCCCGAATATTCACCGCATTCTGTTTCTTCGGGATAAGAGTAACAAAAGTAGCATTGAGAGAATAGGCGAAAGTACCTTTCTCAAAAAACTCATCAAAGAAACCCATGACATCAGTCTCAAGCACTCTCCAACATTGCTGAAAGAAAGCCATTGTGAAACCATCTGGCCCTGGAGATTTTTCCCCTTGAAGATCATTGATAACCTGAAGAATTTCATCCCTTTCAAAACGAGTGATCAGCATATTCCGATCCAAGTCACCAATCATAGAAAAAGGCAAATCATCAACAAAAAGCCTGCACGCTTCTTTCTCAGTGTATAGAGAAGTATAAAATTGCACCGCCTTATCTCAAATATCAGACTCCGAGGAATACAATGTTCCATTCACCTCTAGCTTCTCCATAAAATTACAACGCCAATTTGAATTCGCAATTTTATGGAAAAAACTAGTGTTGTTATCACCTTCCTTAAGCCAAAGAACTGACACAGGTGTGTCCAACAAACCCAATCTGGTCTAAAGGCCCAACTTTGGTGTTCCTAAGCCCAACAAATAAGGCCCTATTTTCCTAGAAGTTTCAGTCAGTCCATTTTAAGTGAAAAGCTCAATTGTGATGATTTTTGAAGATTGAGAAAATCAAGCCAATGCCAAGAAGTCAAACAGCATTTATTAGACTCTCTTGGAAATATTCCAGACTTTATTTTGTAGTTTTTCAAGTCATTTACTTTTGTTCAAGTTTCTATGTCTGTGTTTATCATGTTGTTGAGTTCCTAAGTATCATTTCAATTTCCTTTAATGTAATTTCGTTTTCCTATGCTTAGAGGGTTGTTTTAAGCATCTTTATAAGCTAATTGGCTGGAATGAATAAAGCAGAGATTGAATTTTCAGAAAATAAGGTTTGTGCTTTCTTAGAAGAAGGATTTCTTCTGTTTTAACTCTTATCCCTTGGGTGGACTTCCTTTGGGTGGCGAGTTTGGTTTCTGTATCTCATTGGTGGATTCCATTGAGTGGTGAGCCATTTGCTCTATATCCTAAATAATATCATTGGGTGGTGAATCTGTATCCATTGTATATTTCTTAGGTGGTGAGCATATCTATCTTTATTTTGAGTGTTTCATATCCACATATTCATACCCCAAACACATATCTCCAGCCATCCCCCCTATTAACTGGGTTATCAATTTGGGTTTCCATTTCAGTTGGTATATCCATAATAATTTCCGGTATCAAGAACCCTGGATTTTTGCCGCCATGAAGTCTCCTTGAGATGAGCTAACTATCCAGGGCCCCTAAATCACAAAATAATTGTTGCTGTTTAACATTCACATTACCGAATACATGATAATCCCAATTCTTAAGATCCTCCTTTAGAGCTTTTAGTTTGCGAGCTAACACCAAGCTAGGAGGACCACTGAAGGAATAGCTAGACCACCAAGCTTCAACTCTATCCACAAAGCCCTCATCCTTCAGCCACATATTTTCAAACCAAAAGGGGGATTTACCTCGAGTCATGCTTCCAACTTCTAAAAGAAGAGGAAAATGATCCGATAAAGGGCGAGGTAGCAATTTTTGAGTAACATCAGGATATAGATCCTCCCAATCAGAAGAAATCAAGAATCTATCAATCCGTGACATCGACGGAATCGCTGAACCATTACTCCAAGTATAAGGACCACCTCCCAATGTGGTAAATCAACCAAATGAGAAGATTCAATGAAGTCCGAAAAGTCCACCATGGGAGGAGTTAGTCTGATACATCCCAACCTCTCACTAGGGAAACGGACCACATTAAAATCACCAAAGACAACCCAATGAAGATTCCAAACTAGATGAACAGATTGCAACTCTGCCCACAACTCTCTGCGAAGCAAGTCATTAGTAGGGCCATAAAGACCAGTCCCAACCCATTCCAAACCATCATTCACCCCCTTCCAATGACAAGACACAGAAAAATTGTTGACTCTAGAATTCAATTTCTCTAAAACCTGATTATCCCAAATCAACAGAACCCCACCAGCCAAGCCAATAGCTGGAAGAAATTCCCAATCAACGAAGGAATTTCCCCATAAACTCCGAACCAATTGAAAATCCACCACTTCTAATTTTGTTTCCTGCAGACAAACAACATCACATTTCCAACTTCAAATCCAGTGTTTAACTGATTCTCTTTTCTAGGGATTATTTAAACCACTTACATTCCAAGAAATAAGTCGTAGCTTCAAAAACAAACAAAATACCCTGTCCACAATCAAACCACCGAACACTTCAACACACAGGTTCACAACCATCATAATTTACAGAAGATACTAACCTGCGAAGCTGACGAGAGCCTTTAGTACCAGATGAAGGTTGACGACGAGGACCCCCTTTCTCCTTGTGCAAAAAACGATCTGCCTCAATACGCTGCAATAAGGCCAGACACTCTTGTTCATGACTCTCAATAGGGAAGCCCACCAATTCACAAAAACCCCGATGGCGCTGCTTAACCCATACTGAAGGATCCACGGAGCAACCACTCCCACCCTCCTCAGACCCAGCAAGACCAATCATCGCCAAAGGCTCACAACAAAGTGGGGAGCCTCCAATGGGTTCCTCAACAGAAACCAGAGGAAGCGCCAGTGAAATATCCTCGACTTCGCCCCCCCCCCCCCCCCCAATGAATCAAGAGAAGCCTGAGACGTTTCCCCATTTTCAAAGACAGGAACTAAATGTATCTCAAAACTAGTCTCGATCCGTTGATCGTAAACCACCGGCGCCAAGCCAACCCATACCAAGGAGCACAGCGGTGGAGCCACACACTATCGTTGTCTTGGAGGCCTCGCAGGAAGACTCAAGCTCTTCAACTTGGTCATCGCTATCCAAGGAACCAACGTCACAATCTACATCGGGGTCATCGGAGTCAACCGAAAGGGGCGAGGGTTCAGGAAGACCTTTAGAAGGCCCAGAAATCTTATTCGCTTCAATTGCCCCTGTCTCCACGACTTGGGCTTGGGAGGAAACCCAATTTGGTTGGGCCAAGCCAATGGCCTTATGCTTGAGGCCCACCCATTGGGCCTGTCATTTCTCGCCCAAGTTCACAATGATACGCATCGTTTTGGGAAAAGGCTCCCACTTAAACTCGAAATGTCGGGTCGGGCAAGGGGCATTTGAAACCATTTTAACCCGAGGCATATGTGAAGTCAACCCAGTAGATTTAACGGGATTTGAGGACCCAATAGATTGCTTGATAGGTGCAAAGAAATCGCGGGTATCTCGCGATTCCAAATTAGGATTCTCGTTGCCGTTGCGTGGTTTTCCGACGAGATTCTTCACCGGCACTGCCTTGTCCAGAAAAACAGAATCTAATTCCTTAACAAATCGATCCCAGCCCTTGCCGCGAAAGCCTTTCGGAATGCGAATCCCACCATGTTGTGCCTTGCCAAGGTATTCAAAAATTTCCACAAATCTACCATGTTTATTTTGCAGGAAACTAAGTTCCAAGGTACTGTATTCAGTTCTTAGGAAACGAAAGAAACCTTTCAGATCTTCAGTTTGTCTTAGCACCCCCCATGTAGTAAGCAACCACTTCAAACTCTTCAAACCCAACCATAGAGAACCAAAAAAAACGGCCTCTTTTTTCAGTGATATGATACAGTGCTGCTCGACCCCCATCAAAAGCAAGTGAAAAAAGTTTTGCACCCACCCAAAAAGAACAACCCTTTGAACCCAAGGTACGTTGAGTGCCCACATTACTACTCTTCTTACTAACTTGTTGGGGAAGGGGAGGTGTTGGGGTAGGAAGTGTTTGTGGAAGTGTGTATATGGGGTTGGCTTGGAGGTGGTTTGGGGTGATAGAGGTGATGAAAGGTTTGTGGGAATAATGGGGGAAAGGCCATCCAGAGGTGGTTTGGGGTTGTGATAGGAATGAACCAAAGCATGGGGGGTGGAGGAGAGGGCCTGATTGGTTTTGAGGAGGAAGGAGGGGGAGATTGGAGGGTAGGGGAGGAGGATAGGAGAAGGTGGGGATCGTGGGTGGTGTCGGGAGATGGGGGGAAGGTGGAGAGGGAGGGTCATTCTGCTATACTTTTATATTCTTGTCAAACCAAATGTGACTCTTGACGTGACCTAGAAAGTCTTGAAGGGAATGCCAAGCTCCATATCTGAGGACCACAGCCTAATTGAATTCGGCCTAAAGGCAAGGTAATCGATCCTCTCTCACCATTGCTCTTTATTTTGGTTATGGAAAAACTGAGCAGAATGTTGAGAAGAACTAATAGTATTTTTGTTTCGTTTCTGTCTTTAAAGTTCGGAATGGAGTCAATAATAGTATCATGATAACACCTCTACACTTTGCAAATAATACTATTTTATTTTTTTGATAGCTAATAATTCAATTTATTTAATGAAAACACTATGTGTGCATAAAGAATGCACTCAAGAGTGTGAGTTTTACAATGGAGATGAAAAAGATGTTAAGTGTAAAGAATCTAAAAAAGAAATGACAGATTTGGAGTTGGAAAATCCCTAAACTGTAGCCCAATCATACAAAGTATTAAAGAATAATTCATAAAGTTGAGACCCCGTGCGCTCCGCATCCTCAAAGGTACAATTATTCCATTCTCACCACAAAGTCCAGAAAATGCAGGAAGGACCATATTCCAAATTTGAGAATAACTCTTCCCAAACCAGTTACGCCATCCAAAGAATAAATCATGAACACTCCCGGGCAGCACCCATTCAATACCGAAGCTCCGAAAAAACTAAAGTCCACAAGCCATAAGCTACCTCACAATGTAATAAAAGATGACTAATGGTTTCCTCATCACATCAACACATACAGCACCAACCCACTATTTGATAGCCTCTCTGCTTTAGATTGTCTGTAATCAAGATTCTACTCCAAGTTGCTACCCAAGCAAAAAAAGAAACCCTCCTCGGAGCAAGAGCACCCCAAATAGCTTTCCAAGGGAAACTCACCGGATGAAAATCACTTAAAGCGATGTAAATAGATCTGATATCAAAATTCCCATTATCTTTCAATCTCCAACACAAGCCATCACCACCGACCTTGAAATAAGTATGGGAATGGAGAAATTCAAAGAACGAGGCGACCCCCTCCACCTCCCAATCATTGAAGTTTCGAATAAAAGTGATATTCCATTCAGGCCGAGAACCCAAAGCAGGATGAGTAAAAAAGGAATCAATAGTGGCCTGCCGGTGAGACGAAATCGTGTACAGATCCGGAAAAACATCTTTCAATGGACGATTACCACACCAAATATCATTCCAGAAGCGTATGTGATCCCCCATACCAACTTTAAAATCAACATACTGAACAAAATCTGACCAGCCAAAGTTGATACTCCTCCACAAACCACAACCATGTGCACCCCGGGTGTTCCTGGTAATCCACCCGCCAGCAAGTGTCCCATACTTCGAGGCAATCGCCCAACGCCATAACCACTTCTCTAGCAAGGCTTTATTAAAAACAAGAAGTTTCCTAACCCCCAACCCAACATGAGTAATCGGGGAACATATCGTATCCCAATAAAACAAATGCATATTTGTCCCGAATTCCTTACCTCCCCATAGAAAATTTTGATAGATCTTCTCTATCCTGTGTGCAACACTAGCAGGAATTGTAAAAAGAGAGAGATAATACATAGGAAGACAAGAGAGAGTACTTTTAAGCAAAGTCAATCTACTCCCCTTTGATAAATAAAGACTTTTCCAACCTGCCAACTTGTGTTCCATTCCTCCACAATAGAATTCCAAATAGTCTTTGATTTAAAAGAAGCACCCAATGGCATTCCAAGGTAAGTCATGGGGAGTACTCCAATACGACAACACATGATGTCTGCTCGGATTGATAAATTAGGCACAACTCTCACTGGAACCATCTCACTCTTACTCATATTCACACGAAGTCCAGTTACCGCTTCGAAATAGGTTAGGACCAAACGAATGTACATCAGGTGCTGTGGATTCGCGTCACAAAACAAGATAGAGTAATCAGCAAATAGAAGATGGGAAATGTTCACATTATTCCCATGGGTAAAACCAAGGATGAATCCACCATCCTCTGTCTTCCTTAACATTCGACATAAGACCTCCATAATGAGGAGAACGAGAAGAGGGGAAAGAGAGTCCCCCTGTCTTATCCCCCTAGAGCTACTAAAAAATCCAGCTAGAGAACCATTGATCAAGATTAAAAAGCGAGCAAAAGAGATAGCCTTAATCCATCTACACCATCTAACCCCGAATCCCATTCTCTCCAAAATGTATAAAAGACACTCCCAATTAATATGGTCATATGCCTTTTCAATGTCCAATTTACAGATAATCCTAGGTCTTCCACTTTTAATGCGGCAATCAAGACTCTCATTAGCAACTAAAACTGAATCCAGAATCTGACGGCCCCCTACAAATGCATTCTGAGATTTAGAAATAAGGCTCTCCATTACAGTTTTCAATCTGTTAGTCAATACTTTCAACACCAATTTGTATAGACTACCAATCAAACTAATAGAGCGAAAGTCCCTTATATTCTGAGCATTCTGTTTCTTAGGAATAAGAGCAAAGAAGGTAGCATTGAGAGATTTCTCAAAAGTACATAATTCGTGGAATTCCTCAAAAACAGCCATAACATCCGACTCTACCACTCGCCAACACTTCTGAAAAAAGCCCATTATAAAGCCATCCAAACCCAGGGCTTTATCTCCGTTAGAGGATTGAAGCGCTTGTAAAATCTCATCCTTATCAAACTTCCTCTCTATCAAAACCCAGTCCTCTACACAAATTGAGTCGATAGGCAACCCATCAAACTTCGGACACCATGCTTCTTTTTCTTGGAATAAAGACTCATAAAACTGAACTGCTTGATCCCGAATGTCTTGATCCTCCTCAAACACCATACCCTCCACTTCCAATTTCTCCATATAATTACACCGTATATGAGAGTTTGCAACTTTATGGAAAAACTTCGTATTGTTATCCCCCCTCCTTCAACCAGATAACTCTTGACTTCTGACACCAAGAGATTTCCACCAAATGCACAATACGAATCAGTTCAGCTTTGTGAGCTTCCCTTAGTGATTTATCTTCAATTGTTAAGCCATAAAGGCCCTCCTTTACATCCAATTCCAGCAACTTAGCCATCAATATTTTTTTATTGAAACTTAAATCCCCAAACTCCTTCATGTTCCAAAGCTTCAAATCCCATTTCAAACCTTTAAGTTTACAAGCTAGCACAAAACTTGGAGTCCCACTAAAATTGTAGCCATTCCACCATTCTTGAACCCGATCAACAAACCATCTTGTTTAAGCCACATATTCTCGAATTTAATTGAGCTCTTACCCCTTAACATACCTCCAGCTTCCACCAAAATAGGATGATGATCCGAAATTGGACAAGGAAGTAAATTCTGCATGACATCAGGAAATTGTTCCTCCCAATCAAGGGAAACCAAAACACGATCAATACGGGACAAAGATGGAGGATCAGAACCTTTGCCCAAAGTATAAGGACCCCTTTCCAATAGTAAATCCACTAGATAAGAGGACTCAATAAAATCAAAAAAAGCCAACATGCTAGGTGAGAAACTGTTACACCCCAACCGTTCACTCAAAAAACAAACCATGTTGAAATCCCCCATGACACACCACGGGTCATTCCATGTTTTTCTTATGGTTTCTAGCTCATCCCAGAAAGCTCCTCTAAAAGCCTCCACTATTTTATTTTGATATACTAATGTGCAATTACTTCTTTATTTTAGTATCATGTTGACTTCTGAACAAGAATAAATTGGTCCAAATGGGAGAGATTAAAGATATAGCTGCTCTGGCTGACATATAATGTTGTTAGGTGGGGTGTTTGCCAACAAATTATTTTACGCATGCCTTTGTGTTGCCTTTTAAGGTGAGAAAGGTGTGGAAACCTATTCTTGAGAAAATGGAGAACAAGTTAGCAGGTTGGAAACGCTTATATTTGTTGAAAGGAGGAAGGTTGACACTCTTTTAAAGCACATTCTCCAATTACCAAACAATTATCTTTCCCTATTCACCATCGACTCTCAGATAAGAGGAACTCAACCCTGTCAAGTGAGGCTCCTAACAGCTCTGGTAGTACAGTCTGACTTTGATTGTCCTCTCCAATACACCAAGAAATGTTGAAAACCTCCATCATTGATGAAAACCATCTTCTCATCCAAAATATCCTCAATAGATTATTTTTGTGTTGGGGAACAAGTGGTGCAAGGTCAAGGATAAGGTTGGCGATTGCATATGAAGGGTTGTTTGGTATGACTATTGGACCTTTATGAGCAACTAAATCTTCCATATAAAAAGTGGAACTAATACCATAATTAGGCAAAATATCAATAACATACGCATTCGGCCTGAATCTCTTCAGCACTTAGAATGATCCAGTGCTTCAGGCTTGCAATTACTAATGGTTTCGAGGGGAAAACCACTCGAGCCTAACTGAAACCATGACATCCCATACTGTAAGTTCTCTATGTGAATTAACTTGAATTTTAAAGTGATCATGACTTGCTTGAAATTGTTTGTTGACTGCATGATGCAATGTACAAATATGACATGCAAATGCTCCTACTAACTTTGGTTCTCTAACATGCAGCAATATTGGGAGAAAATCTAAAGGCTTCCTAGGGGTTTGACCATGTATGCCTTCAAATGAATTCATACCTATAGACATAGTAGAGGAAGATACTTTTCCATTTAATTTCTCTTTCTTCTCTATCTAATTAGTAATGGGTTGATTCCTTCTAATGAAGATTTGTTCGATTCTCTCCCAGAAAAGTTGGGCTTTACAAATAAGCTTCATCTTCACAAATCTAACTTTCTTGTCCTCATAAAGTTCTACCACTCAAAGAAGTGTTCCATCTCATGCAAACAGTTAGTCCCATGGGTCTAGACAACCATCAAATGTGGTGCCTCCACTTTTCTACTTCCTATCAATCTCTCATCAATGTCTTTAGTCTCCCAAAAGTCATTATAGTTTGGGTGACCTAGCCTACGAAAGTTACCTTGCAAGGTTGGGAGGTATTGCTCCTACGTGTTCCTCATTATTGCCTTCAGTATCTAGGGCTTCACCCTCATCCCTCCTTTGGAAGAAAGCCTCTATTGCCTCTAACCAGGCACTATTCCTAGCATTCTCTTGGGTTAGGTCTTGGATGGTCTTTCATTTTATTTCATTTTTTAAAAACAAGTAAGAAAATTTATTGAAAAAGCCCAAGCGTACTAGAAGTATACTAAGGGACAAAAAGATGATCAAAGAGTACAAAGATCAATCAACTCCACAAGGGAGTGAATAGAAAATATGCCAAGCCACAACCTGCACATACAAGGTTTGAAAAAACAACAATTTCAGCACCAGAATGGTCATCGCACAATCTTGAAAATGAAAGTGGCGTGCGTTCCGCTCCTGCCAAAGACACGACATTACACAATGAGGAACAACCTGCCAAACCATAAGAGACTATGCCAACCCAAATTTCCTAGCCATCCGGCCAAAAGATCCAACACCCTTCGCAGCATGACCCATGGGATGGCCTTTCATTAGATTATTTGAATGCCTCTTCCACAATGGATTGGGGTTCAGAACTCGATTGGGGTTTGGAACTAAATTAGGACTCACAACTTGACACTATGTGACCAGCATGACCCATGGGATGGCCTTTCATTAGATTATTTGAATGCCTCTTCCACAATGGATTGGGGTTCAGAACTCGATTGGGGTTTGGAACTAAATTAGGACTCACAACTTGACACTATGTGACCACTACACAAGCAAGTGTGTGCTAAGTGTGGACGTAAGTGAGAATAGACCCTAATTATATAGGGAATTCGATCATTAATCCAAAAGGCATGCTGCAGTCAAGTAGTGCCAGTATTTATGGAAGTAAAGAGGACTGTTGGTAGGCAAAATTTTCCACTTATAGGCAAGCTCGACAGGTAATATTAAGTACAAGCTACTATAAAGGATTTTAACCTACTCAAGGATAGTCAAAGAAAAGTTTTTGAAAATCAAGAAAATTTATTTTGGGGTTCAAAGTGTGACCAAAGAAGCAATGTTAATAACCAAAACCTACAGCTAAAGTATCTGCAACCGAACAAACCTCTACAATGGGCACGAACCAAGCAACGATCTAATCAACATAGCAACAGTTCTATGACATGGCAAGCTTTCCAACACGGTTTTGAGGTTGATGCAGCGAAAGGTGAGCTGTTGATGATGGGTCCCTTAATGGCAATGGCAAGAATGTGAGGGTACACAATTGCTGATTGTGACCTCTAATGAACGAGGCAGATTGATGGGGTTGCAAAGGGTTGATGATTGCTGCGAAAGTGACGGTTCAAACCATGGTGAACTCTTTGTAACTAAGAAAACTGGTGACAGCAGTGCGAGGCTTGATGGGGTCACAACCGTGGGCTCCATCGGACGATAGTTGACCAAACACTCTGAGCTTCATTTTCGAGTGGGTCTTGGCTTGGGTTTTTTATAAGAGTTTTTGCAATTGGGATTCTGATGGTTGATTGGGACTCGCCACTGTGATTGCAAGGATCTGATGTAGGAGTTGCAAGTTCGATTGGTTGCAGGGTGGACTGAGGTTTGCTAAACTCCTTGCACCACTAAAAAGCCCATTCCCAAATCTCACCAATCCCGAAACAATATACACACAAAAAAAGACAATCACCACTGTATTATTGAGCTTAACAACATTACCCCAATTAGCACCCTGCACCCAATCCAACTTGCAACTCCTATATTAGATTTTTGAAATCGCAACCGTGAGTCCCAATCAAACCACCGCATGCCCAATCGCAAAAAGTCCAATCAGAAAACCCAAGCCAAGAACCACTCAAACACGAAACCTAGAGAGCCATCATCCTGGCTCAACTATCATCCATCAATCCTCCATCATCCATGGGCCTAGTGTCTGCACCATCATCTTTTATTAGACATTGCTTGAATGTCTCAGGTCCTAGCAATTAGTACTCTATTGTAAATTCACTGAGTCCCCCTCATTTCAATTGTAATTCCTATTCTATTATAATTCTATGGTTGAAGATGTCATACCATTGAAATCATGTGGCATTCAAGCTTAAATTGCACCAAGGGAAAACATGATGAATAGGTGCACAACCGTGGAGGAATATTTTAATCATGAAAAATGCAAATATATGAAAGGGAAAACATGATGAATAGGTGTGCAACCGTGGAGGAATATTTTAATCATGAAAATGCAAATATATGATCAAAGTGCATATAGTGTTTCAACCTTTGATTTGGAAAAATTTTACCAACTTATCAAGATGATGTGATATGCTTTTATATTTGAACTCAGTTCAACTATATCAAAACTTGAAACCAGGCAACACTACAAGAAATTTGTTAAACATTATAAACTAATTTCTCAAGTCCTACTAACTGTTAGTGGTTATTTATAAATGGCTTGTTATTTTTATATTAGCTTGAGGATATTATTGTAATTGTGTCATACCAGGAGAATAAAAATATATGGTACTGTGAAGGGACTAATTTAATTAAGCCCTGAACCTACTTTCAAATCTCTCTTCCCTTTCATTCTTCTCTCTTTTCTCATCTAACCCTAATATTTTAAAGTTTACAACTTAACTCTAACTTTATGGCAAAACCCAAATTACACATGCTCATACCCCTCTGAACAAAAAATGAAGTTTTCCTAGTTTATGCCCAAAATTATTGCAAGCAAGAGCAACCACTCATGCCAACATATTGAACCATTATTCCACTAAGCAGACTTGGAAACAACCGAATCTGATATGTTAAGTTTTTTTTTTTGTTTTTGTTTTGATGAATAATAAAGCTTCATTATGTTAAGTATAAAAACATATTCATTCAGTGAAAAACAAATTGATAAACTAAAATTAATGGAAACCAAACTTGATTTGTCTAGTTCATCATGATAGCACTTGATAGTAGTCCTAATTACTCCTGTTAGCAAAATACATGCACCCAATCATCAATGATATATGATTGGTCAAACATCATAAAATGAGAAACCAAAGGAGAGTTAGAAACCAAGAATTCCCTATGTAAGCTGTCCCCACTCCCCACTATATCCCTTAATTGATGCCAGCACCAGACTCAGCATGAACGACTAATATATGTCTGAAGAAATCACTAAAAGAAAAAGCAATAAAACCTGACAAATTAGGAATGAAAAAGGGTTTTTTTTTTTATAAGTAAATTAGGAATTAAAAAGTACTTGCTCTTTAGCATGATTCCAACAAATATAAGAAAATGCTGGAAAATAGTTCTCAACTTACTGCCAAGGGTCATCACCAAGGAGAAGAACATCATTCTCCCGGTCAACAAATACAAGCTGCCAGCCTGATCTCTGCGGGTCCTCTAATTGGCCTTCAAGGCCAAACATGCGACCGAGCTCACTGCGCAGCTCATGATAGCTGCTGAACTTGGAAATATCCAGTGACCTCCCAAAGGACCCTGACTTGTGAACCTGTCAAAATTAGACCACAGATTAACCAAAAAAAAAACTAGTGTCTTAAATTCAGTGCTACATAATAGAATCTGAATAACAAGTAATGGCCACTGTAATTTAAACAAGAAATAAATGAGATCAATAAGGGAAAGCACAATCATCCATTTGGCAGGAAATTATGCACATCAAGATAACATTACCGTTTTCAGTCAAAAGTAAATAACTGAGTTAGAGTTTCAAAAGAAAATAATTAAATATTTATCTCGGCATAGGTAGATGTACCATCTTCCAGAAAGCTTGCATGATAAGGGGGAAAGATTGCCATATGATATTCATCTGCAAGGACTTCTACAGCTAGGACACTAATAAGTAGACCAAACAAGGCCCCATTACCAACAGGAAAACTCCAACACATATGACCATTCCAATAACACACTAAGTGGAATGCTTGCAAAAGACAATGAAAATTCTGTTACCTTCACAAAGGTTCTGGTTGGTGGATTTACTTGATCCACATTTTCGGAAGACTGCAAAAAACCTGATTCATCTACACAACTTGAAGTTGTCATATCCGAATTTAGTGGAAAATCAGTGCCTGTAGCACTTGTAAAATTGGTAGTAGAAAATGGCATAGACAAAGAATCATTTTCGCTGCCAATATTTCTCTGGTTTGCCATCCCATTCGGCAGCATAAGTGGCGAGGAATCAATGTTGACCCCAAACAAAAGATTGCTCTGTGGATCAGTAGCACCTTGGTATCCAGAGTACTCCCTCCCAGGAAATGGAGGCAAAGTAGCAAGCTCAGAGACATTTGACTGTGGTGTTCTCAACTGTTCCACTTGGGGCAGTACACACTGAGCAGCTCCAGATGTAAGCTGAGGTTCAACTGTGATTTGCTTGGGTAACATGGAGGAAGAAGATATTGCAGGGTTGGATCCATTCAAATTAAGTAAGTGGGATGCTCCATCCTGGGATAATGAACCTAATATACTGTCAATCGGGGAAACATCAGATGTGGATATGGGGTTCCCAATAGGGTCAGGAAAGCACTGCTGCTGGCACTCTGAAGGAATGGCCTGCAGAGATGGAGTCTGTGACTGGGTGGCTGATGCAAAATTAGATAGGGCAGAAATTACATTTGGGATGTGCTGCTGGACAGACAAATGGTGCAGTTGCTGGGACTGTTGAAGTTGCTGCTGCCGCTGATCATTATATGGGTGGTAACGCTGCAATTGATGTTGCAGAAGTGGAGCTTGAGTGGGTGCCGGATTATCTTGAAAGCTCGGAAGAAAGGTATTTTGAGATTGGGGCTGCTGTAACATCTGCCTCTGAATCAAAGTAGGCCCATTGGAAACGTTTTGTGTTTGCTGGAGCTGCAGAAGTGATTGAGAAGAACATTTGGAAGGATCCCCTGTCCTCATCTCCTGAAGTGCAGCAGCTGCCATTGCTTGGTATACATCAGGTTGTGGACCTGGTATAGAAGAATCAAGCCTTGGCTGCAACCAGGGCGTAACCCCAAACCCCTGGAAGTTCAAAGATTGAATTCCCTGATCTCCAACCCCACCTTGAAGCCACATCAGTGGGGAACTGATGCCCATATCACCATCTTTTAGACCTGTAAGTAAACATACTAAAATGATTCATGGAAAAAGAGTATGGAATATAATACAAGAAGATACCATGTTTCTTTTTACAGCCTCATATAGGTATTCAAGTCATACCATGAAAAGAGGGTAGTCCTGATGGCCATGGTCGCTTCAATCTCAGGGGAAATGGTGATGGATACATTGGAAATGTTGTTAATGGTTCAATCTCCCACAAGGAGACTCTTGGCTGCCTCTCCCCTGCGGTAGATTCATCCCATCCAACCTGCATAGTAGAAAAACGTTCCAGCAGCACAGCATTTTACATAGTTGATAACAGGATCAAATTTTGAGCAAAATCTCAGTAAATTATAATATCAAAATTTCATAGTTATGGGCTTCCACATCACCAAATGCTCTCAACTAACCTTCACAGAGCGCCAATGTGAATTCGACCAGCGAACAGGATCTAAATCACTGATTCCAGTAATAGTACCCATGTATCTAGACAAAAATATACTTGAGTGAGCAAAAGTACCTACCGAGTTACATTTGCAATCAGAAGTTCAGAGCACATGCAATTAATGAAATGAATTACTTTATTCATATAATGAAAAAATATAATCTTACATAAAATGCTGAACTGAGTGAAGGTATCTAGCAGGTACATTAAAAATTACTGAAAAGAAACTTCCAACAAGGTAAACAAGCAGTATACACCAAGAAGAATACAAAACAAAGGGGCCTACAATGAGCCTGAAATCAAACAAAAATAAAACAGAAATTATTGAGTGACACACAGAGCACCAATGAAGTCCATAAAGGAATATGTAGAAAACGGAGGGATTGGAACACCAATCATACAAACATTTCAAGATTAGAAATTTTAAATCTGGCAAAGAAAGCTCTACCCCCTCAAAAGTACAATTGTTCCGTTCTCTCCAAATACACCACAATAGACAAGCAAGCACAGCACCCCAAACTTCTCTACTCCTACAAGTACCTATTATGCCTCTCCACAATTCCAACAAGGCATTGACAGACTGGGCATCACCCAAGACAGCTCACTAAACAGGAGAAAATCCCACAATTCACGAGCAAGAGGGCAATGAAGGAGGAGATGATCAACCAATTCACATATACAGCACCAATCAACAATAAGAATAGCCCTCTTGCGAAGATTATCCATTGTCAAAATCTTGCTGAGAGCTGCAGTCCAAATGAAGAAAGAAGCTCTATAAGGAATCCGAGGCTGCCAAATACATTTCCAAGGAAGTTGTCTAGAACACCCATTCCGTCCACAAAGCACACCAAAGTAGCTTTTCACCTGGAAACCCTTCAAAGGAGATGGAAGCCAAACCGAAGTATCAATACCGTGTGCCTCAAACTGAGTAGCATATAACTCATCAAAGAAAAGAGCCATAGACTCGAACTCCCAATCTTGAGGCACTCTAGTAAAATCCGAATTCCAAATAACCTGACCATTAACCCGCTCCATACAATCTGAAACCAAAGTATCTTTTTCTTGAGAAAAACAAAATAGCTCAGGAAACTTATCACGAAGACAAACGGGACCTATCTAGCGATCCTCCCAAAACAAAACCCAGGTGTCATCACCAACCTCCAACCTAGTAAAAGGCACAAAGTTAGACCACCAATTGCAAATGGTTTTCCACAAACCCACACCATACGGATCTTTGAAAATATCCGAATACAAATCACCACTCTGAGCACCATATTTGCAAACGACCACCTGCCTTCATAAAACGTCAGGTTCCATCAAAAACCTCCATAACCATTTTCCTAACAGAGCCTGATTAAAGCTCAAAAGACACACAGAAGACCAATTCACCAAATGAAACTTGTGCTCATTGCCAAATTAATCCTCAAACCAGAATTGGCCTCAACACATAGAAGAATGCACCTCAAATGAGGAAGCCAGTTAACCTCAACATCACATAACACCAAGGTATCATCAACAAAGAGTACATGAGAGATATTCAAACCTCCCAACTCCACCCTAACCATCAACCAACTAAAGGCCTCCATAATCAACACCAATAATGAAGATGATAAAGGATCTCCTTGACGAAAATCCCTACCACTAGCAAAGAAACCTTTATATGTGTCATTAACGATAATTGAAAAACGAACAATAGCCAAGCAAAATTGGATCCAACCACACAATTTCTCCCCAAATCCACAACGCTGGAGCAAGTACAATATAAAAATCTCAATTGACATGGTCATAAGCTTTCTCAAAATCTTGCTTACAAACAATCCCAAGAATACCTGCCTTGAACCAACTATCCAAAAATTCGTTAGCGATAAGCACTAAATCCAGAATCTGTCGACCTTCTATAAATGCATTTTGGGAACGGGATATAAGCCTTCCCAAAACCTGTTTCAACTTGATAGCCAAAACTTTGGAAAGAATCTTATATAAACAACCCAATGAACTGATGGGCCAAAAATCCTTTAACTTAGAAGCTCCACATTTCTTTGGGATAAGGACAAGAAACATATGATTTAGAATTTTCTCAAACTTACCTCTATTATAAAAATAGGAGAAGAAATTCATCACATCACCTTTCACCACACTCCAGCACCTTCTTTAAAAAAAAGAAAAAAAAGAAAAAAAAGAAAGCAATAGAAAAACCATTTGGGGCTGGTGCCTTATCACCATTTATTGAATCTAGAGCCTGAAGCACTTCCTCTTTCGTGAGGCATCATTCCAGGAAACTAGCTTCAATATCTCCAATCACTTCAAAAGGAATACCATCCAACTCAGCCACAACGTCATCGATTCATGGTACTAGTGTTGATAATACCAAATGAAACAATCATGAATGTCATCTTTAGTATCAATGATTCTACTCCCTTCAGTAATACTACCAATGAAATTATTCCGCCATTGCGAATTTGCTACTTTGTAGAAGAATTTTGTATTCCGACCACTGTCTTTCAACCAAATAGCATGCAACTTTTGCCTCCAATTAACCTCCAACAACAAAGTGGACTGAAGCTCTAACTTTGCACTTTCCCACTTTACTTTCTCTTCTGTGGTCAAATTTCTATGTTCCTCCATGTCATCCAACCCCTTAATGTCCTCTATCAACTACGCATTTTTCCCCCTCACATCTCCGAACAACTCTTTATTCCACCTTATCAAATCATTCTTTTAGGCATTTGAGTTTTTGGGACAAGATAAAGCTAGGACTAGGAGTACCACGAAACGAGTACTGCCGCCACCAACCCCCAACCAAGTCCACAAAGCCCTCCGACATGAGCCACATATTTTCGAATTTGAAAGACCCTCGACCCCCATTTATACCATTCACATCATGTAAGGTGGGGAAATGATTAGACAAAGGCCAAGGCAAAAACATTTTATGCAAATTACTAAAGTACTCTCTTCCCATTCACTAGAAACTAGGAAACGATCGGTTCTTGACATACTTGAAGGTGTATGAGAGTTTGACCATGTAAAGGACCCACCTTTCAAGGGAAGATCCATCAGCTCCAAGGAAACAAGAAAATCATCAAAATCCCTCATAGCAATAGAAATCCGTCTCGTGCCCAACCTCTCACTTGGAAAGCGAACACATTGAAATCCCCTACTATAGGCAGACAATATCCACTCACCAATCTCAATAAATACGAACTTGCAACCGCTTATCCTTGTCATTTAAACCATGAATTTCAAGAAACCATTTTCAATTGAATCATATCTTCAACAATGAACCCCTATCGGGACTAAAAATTGTTGTAATTTATGGAGCACTCAAGACTTCGTAGCTCCTAGGGGTGTTTTTGGTCCAGTTCGGTTCGATTTTAGGGATTTTATTGGACTGAACCAGAAAATTCCGTTTTTGTATCCCTAAAACTGAAACTGACTGAATAAGGTGTAAAACCAGACGGAAATGGTTTCGATCAATTCGGTCGGTTTCGGTCGGTTCGAGAAGAAACATAGTTAGCGTCAATTACTTAGTACTCAAAGCTAAAAAATTCATTTCTTTCAATTCTCCTCTATTTTCGCAGCAAGCTACACAAAGACACCAATTCTCAAATACTCTTACTATTTACAGGTAATAGACATAGTAATCAATGATTTTTTTTCTTTCTAAAATTTAGTATTCATCATAGTCAAATAGCAAACGTGAGTGTTGAAGCTAAGAGAGCTTTACCAAAATAAAAACGAAAAAGAGGAAATAAATATAAGCTTGCATGGATGGATCTTGAAGCTGGATATTCAAGATCTGTGCGGCGGGAGGAAGAGAGAATGGTGAGGATCAGTGAGCGACGGGAGGGAGAGAGAAGAGCAAAGTGAGGTGAGCGGCTGGAGAGAGAATTAGAGGAGGTGACTGGTGAGGATGAGCTGGGGTTAGGGTTACGGACTTAGAGTTAAGAACGTGAGAGTGAGGAAGAGAGCGGCGGGAGGGAGAGAGAAGGGAAAATAAAAGATAGGGGCAGGCTAGGGTTAGAAAAATAAAAGCTTGAATTGTCTTTGCAAAAAAGTAAAAATAAAAATGCATTTATATTACATGATATAATAAGTGTATTTTTTTTTATTTTTACTGATTATAATCAAATATTGTCAGTGTTTGTCTTATATAACTTTTTCTACTCTTACATGCTGACTTCCTCTCATTTATTATATTGTTTTTTTTTCTATATCGAAAGGAAATAACGTGAATAATTAATTAAAGTTTGTTCTATCTTGACAATGACATATTGACATTGCAATTTGGCATGTAGTGTGAGTATATTCGGTCGGTTTCGGTTCGGGTTGGTGCACAATTTCTCCAAACTGTGACTGAACCGAAAACCGATTTTTCAATTTAATTAAAATCGAAACCAAACAGGTTCGGAAAAAAAAAAAAAAAAAAAAAAAAAACCGACCAAACTTAAAAAATCAGTCGGTTTCAGTTGGTCGATTCGGTTCATAGGTTTTCTACACACCCCTAGTAGCTCCCTTAACCCCATCAGCTTTCTTCACATATCCTGATCTTTGTGAGGTTACTGTTGCTCGCCACCTCTGCTCAATATCTGCAAAGAGCTGCATAGCTTCCCACTCATGACCCTCTAACAAAATCCCTAGGAATTTGCTAAATTTGTTGATGCATCTCATCACCCAATCTGAGACTTCCTTCTCATTCAAAGCTTCTACATAGCTTCCAACTCCTCACCTACATCTGTCGGGCTGGCCATGTTCAATGGAACCACCTCGGTTGCCTCTTCTACCACCATTAGTTCCAAACCCACTCCCATCTCCACTGTTGGTGCTGGTTCAATCATCACAAGCTCCAAACCCCCAATCAGCGATGCGACTTCCTCAAGAACAATGTTAGGGAACTCGATCTCATCCAAAGCCACCGGAAATTGTTGCCAATAACCAGCGGAACAACCTGCTAAAAACAGAGTACGATCGAAACCCGAAACTTGTATCTTCAAACCCATCTTGGTGTCCTCACTACTCCCTTTCTAATAACATGTAATATAATTGAAGTTGATTTCCCAAATATTATAACACACAATAAGTATTATAAGTGACCCATAAGATAATTTCTTACAACAATCAAGCCTTAGTTACAAAATTTTTGGAGTTGGCTATAGATCCTTAATAGACTAGTAAGGGTCAACCACATGTATTTTTTTTTTTTTTTTGGTCATTCTATTCTATCTAAAATCATACCTTTTGTTATTTTCATAATTGACATGTCCTTTTTTACTAATTCTATTAATGCTATTTTTGGTCTTCCTCTACCTTTTTTCATTCCCTCAACTTGAATCAACTCACTCTTTCTCACTTGTGCATTAATCGCTCTCCTCTGAACATGGTCAAAAAATCTCAAGCAACTCTCCCCTATCTTTTCATCAATAGGGGCCACCATATCTTTAAGAGAATTTCTTCATTTCGAATCTTGTCTTTCATTGTATTTCCAATTATTCATCTTAACATTCTCATTTCAGTTATACTCATTTTATGAATATGTTGCTTCTTAACAGCTCACCATTCAGTACTATAGAGCATAGCTAGTCTTTTTACAGTCCTACAAAATTTTCCCTTTTACGATAACACAATACTCTTAATAATTTCTTACAAGATCTAACAAAATGCAAAGTGCATCATGCAGGACATATGCTAGTTATATTGAAATGGAAGTAAAATAAGAAAATGAAAGGTGCAAGAAAACAAAAATAAGCACAACAGTACACAACACCATTACACTATTCAACAGAAGACCACTAAAATGTCTTATTGAACACAAACCAGAGTTTACTACTAGCCTCTAACAACACAACAGGGTCAAAAGTAGAGCAGTCAGATTATTGGATACAGTTAACTTGAATTACATTTACCAATAAGAATTATGAAGATTTACAAACAGAATTGAGACATACCGTCGGACACTTGACTCTTCTGTTTCAAACAGCATTCTAAATCGCATGCCCACAGAAACCCGTGTGTGATAGACTGCTTTAACATACTTGGCCAAGGGTATGACAAATTCTGATGGACTAGCCCTGCAATTAAGGCAATGAACATCAATAAGATGTATATAATCACAAACTTAAACTGTAACATTAGCAGATACTCCACCTTGGGTTATAAAATATGGTAAAGCGGCTATTCGTGGCAGCCGCATGAGCTGCAGCAGCAAGAAGACCAATGTGCATGCTATCACTTGACAAAACTGATGAAGGCATGACAGTCTGTGGACGATTTGCTCGCCGGATACCCAACAGCAGTTGATTCTTTTCATTCCTGATGGAAGTGAACGCATATAATGAATTTCAGCTTATGATTAATTTTCACTATCGATAGATTAAAATGGGGACAGTGGGGGAAGCTGGCCTCACTCCCAGCACCACACGCGGTGCAAACCCATGCAGTGACCAATGCTACTTGGCAGATCCAAAGAAAAATCATCACAAGAAAGATCTAATTACATTCTCTTCTAAACTGAACCCAGTGAATAACTTTTTGCTAGCATTTAAAATATAGATTATAACCAGCATCATTTCATTCAGTAGGAATAACAATTTGGCAAGGAATGCATGGGTCTTAAACCACCTCATACTGCTTGACTTAACAGTCTCAATTACTAAGAAAAAACAAATGAATGGCGAATCAGAAATATTTCTACCAGATGAAAAGTACAGAATCACCAGCAACAAGCCGCTTTGCACTCACAAAGACACTCCATCCCGTGGTAAGAAGATGCCTCTTGGGCTGGCCTGCAAAAGTAAACAAGAAAGACTAATTAGAAGTCAGAATTGTAAATTTAGAAGCTCAGACCAGTTTTTATATTTATTTAGGCACTTCCTTCATAGACTATAATATACAATTGATCGTTCAGCTTTGAAGTCATTGTCCTATGACCAAGCCACACACAAAAAAAAAAAAAAAAAGTTGAGCAAACTCCCAACACATTGAGCCTTAAGCACTGGCTCATTCATATTACATTCATATGTTAGTCTTATTCAATCAAGTGCAACAACAAAGACAGCTCTGACCTTTCTAGCATGATGATTTTAAAAATAAAATAAAATAAAAATTTTGTGGGAGGGGGATTCACTTTTTAAACCAGAGTTTGAGGGTGGTTTCAAATTAAACCCTAAAGTTTAAAAGGATTCAATTTGAACCCTGATTTTTGGAAATGATTTAATCCACCCCCTGTCTACTTTTCTCTAACACCATTTACGAAACACATATGTCCAAATGCCGCATTTCAATAATAGATTTTTTTTTTTTTTTGACAAATTTCAATTATAGAATTGGACACCTCATGCCCCACTAAAAACAATACTTCTATAAAAAGGCATCATTTCATATCCACCACGACACCCACCACTTTTTCTTTTTCTTTTTCTCCATCTTACCTGAGCTGTCTCTCTCTCTCCCTTCACCAAAGTCCTCCACCGACAAAGGCTCACAACAACTTATGGCATGGATCAGCCAATGGCTCGGGGTGGCGTCATGAGGAACTTGGCTGAGTGGGACGCTCAATATGGGTGTGAGTAGGTTAACAGTGGTTGTTCAGTGGTTTGAGTATGGCAGCTTGGGCTTTGATTTTGATGGGTGATCTGGCCTTGGAGGCTTTGATTTGGGGTGGGTTTAATTGGAGTATAAGCTGCTTTATTTTAAATTTGGGCCTCGTTGGCATTCCATATTTACATTTTGTTTATGTACACAGTGTACTTGCCAATGTTTACATTCCAGGTTGTGTTGCTATATTTGATTTATTGATGTTATAGATCGCTAGAATTAAGGAATTTGGATTTCTGTGTAATGATTTTCTTTTGGAATCGTTTTATAAGTTACCATGGATTTTGCATATGGAGCAAAAACTGGTGTACCGTTTCGGGGTTAATGCTCTTTTTATATTTATATATATATATATATATATATATATGTGTGTGTGTGTGTGTGCGCGCACGCGCGCTGGTGCAAGTGTTTTCATAAACATGAAACCAGAATTTTGATATATTTTCTATTTACTCAAAAAAGTCATCATTATTAACTTTAGACTTTTTTATTTTAATATCAAAATATAAACTAAAAAGGAAAATTGATTGACATCAAAATATTAAACTTGCTGAACCACACAAAAGTGGGCCAACAATTGTAGGAATGACCCATAATAAGTAGCTTATTGTCTAGATAATGGGCTTCACATGGGCCTTAAAAAAAGAAACAACAAACGTGTTGCATGCAGTTCAAATGGCCTAAATAAAAAGGACATGTGACCCATTAGTTTACCACATGCCCACAAAAACACAAGAATTAAAAAACCTTATTAGTCTACTCTTTGAACAAGAAAAAACAAAACAAAAACATCATTCTCCTTCTCCAGCAAGCAGCATTTTTGGCCCTCCCTTAACCCAAAACTCTAATTATCACTGTATCAATCATAACCAAGTGTGCTGGAGGAGACCATAATAGCTTTGGCCAACAGGGGAAATCATGGTCGTGGTGGGCATCGTGGGGCTCCACATGTCAAGGAGAAATGAGTAATTGGTGATGAAATGGGACTGGCTTCAAGGAACACTAGATCTTGAAACATGGCTGGCTGACGCTCCCATTTCAAGGCCTTTGTCATCGTCGGCAAAGACAGCTATTGAGAAATAAAAATTTTGGCCAAAATGCCAAAAACAAACCGAAATATCCAAAATCATCCGAAACAGGCCAGCACATAAAACGATACGAAACAAAGTGGTTAAACGTACCAGTTTGAGTGGCCGAAAAGAAAAAATTTTACCATACCAACTGTACAAAATGAAATTCACAACTTCAGTATGGAGTAGAAGAATGTGTTTTATTTTATTTTTTTCAGCGTTCTGGGGGGTGGGGAGGGGGCAAAGAGCCAATGTTGGGGTTGGGTTCTTCTAGATTGCAATTCTAATGCACTGGGAGTTTGTGTGTTTACAGGTATAACAACAAAGTCGTAGCCCAAAAACTTTTGGGGTCGCCTAAGTCTCCTCAATAGACTAATGGAGGTCGACCACATGTATTACAGACTTGGTGTTTGTTGCTTGTTTGTCTATGGAAGATGAAAGCCAGTATGGAAGTCCTATGGAATTCAGATCCCCATTTTGGTTTGTCATAGGGTTCTAAATAACAATCCTTTTAGACTTGGATATGGATGTTTTGTGGGCTTCACGCAGTGATTCGTGTAATGGGTTGATTATGTTGGCGACTTGTGGGTGAAAGTTTTGGTTACCGACGGCAACGAGATTTTTTTTTTTTCTTTTCTTTTTAATGTTTATTTAGACAAGAGGGAATGCATATGACGTAGGACAAATAAGGGAATTTGTCAACTTGTGCTTGTGGTGGGTTAAAATTTAGGAGGATAAATTGTGGTAGAACAAATGATTTTAGATCAAACTTAGCTAAGATTTGATAAGTTTTTATGGCAATTTGATAGAGAAAATACATGGGGTTTTAGGGTTTAGGGTTTTGATTGGTAAGAGGAATGGCTTGATTTGGGCTTGAAAGAAAGAAGGAAGAGAGAAATTTATAGTGATCAAGGTTGTACGAACAATACCGATTATCAGAAACACAAGAAAGAGAAGACAAGAGAGAAGTGAAAGGACTTATCGAAAAAAAATAAAAAAGAGTGAAGTGAAAGGGAGAAAAAGAACAAAACACCATCGTGCATCAATACTAAAAAAACTTTTTTTTGATCAGTAATACTAAAAAAACTCAATATTTTTATTTTTATCCTTTTGAGAGTATATATATATATTCTTGGACTCAAAGAAAAGAAAACCGATATACTTAGGATCTCTTAGAAAATTCTAGACTCAACTCCACTACCAAAATACCCATAATTCGCAAGGATTGCAGATATTGCAATTTTGCCCTTGAATACAAAATCAACCATAACTTGTTAAAAAAAAACCCAAATTAAAAACTATTTTAACCCTAGGACACATATCAATAGACCTTTACACCACACGACTTTTACTTCAATTGGACTACACTTGTGGGCCCCATAGACAAATTTGCATAGTAACAAATCAATCTTCCATGGTTGCATCAACATTGAAATGTTGGCAAAAAAATACAAGGTTTTAATTTAAACTTTTTAAAGATAAAGGTTTAATATTTGAAACCACCCAAAACCATAAGAATTAAATAGTCCTTTTTTTATTTATCAAAAAATAGAAAAGACTCCTTTTTCATTTGATCAACAAGGGCACTCTTAACCAACCAAACCAATATACATAAGAAAAGCCACCTTGGGCACCTTTAACCGATCAAACCAACTTAAATAAGAAAAGCCACCTCTTTTTCTCCTATGCGAAAGAACAATAGGAAAACAAGAAACAAAGTAAAAGTGGAGTAATTTTTTTTATTTTTTTTTTTCATTGACAACGAGGTGTCCAGAGTTCCTATTCCCTCGGGTGCATGTAGTACCCCATCCCATATACACCAAATATTACAGGGAGAAATCCCTTGGGAGTAGCCCCAAGATGCTGGCTACAACTTTCGAACCTAGGACCTCATGAATCTCATGAGGCCTTAGGAACCACTAGGCTAACCCCTTGGGGTTTATTGCTTCTCACCGCTATTAACCATTTCTTTTTCTTTCTATCCTGGAACTGTCACCCAAATTTTTAACTTCTTTGAGACCATACATCACTTTTACGACTCCTTAAATGCATTACAGCCAAGATGTGTGTGTGAGAGAGAGAGAGAAGCTGAGGGTCTGCACAGCAATTTTAGTGTTTCAGATGATGAATCTAGTGATAGATTTGTGAGTGTGGAAATGGCATCCAGGTTACTGCTTTTTCTAGTTTGTTCTCTCTATCACTAACAGACTGAATTTTGGTGGGAGTGGGAGTATAAGGGAGAGTGTTTGTGTGAATATCCACTCATTTACTCACCATTAGTTCATTTACAAATTACAATAGAGAAAGATCTGGTCGTACCTGACAATTGCATTTGAGGTTTATTTTTGGTAGTTTGGTGGTGGTAATTGAGGCACACGACAATCTTCAAGCAGTATGGGTGCTTGGCAGAGGAAGAAGAACAAAAAAATTATTAAAAAAAAATTATTTTAGTAAATATTGTTTAAAAATCAATTTGATTTTTAATTTTGTCCAATCCAACCATCGAAAGCATGACAGGACTAATTTGATCATTTTCCTAAGCTTATGGGCTTCTAATTTCAAATTAGAAGAGCAGATCAGTTTGATTTTGATCCAAAGTTTAGGTTGCCTTTTTGCATTTCTCTCAAATTTTTATTACTTATATAAAAAATAAAAAAACTAATTGATGATCCTCATTGTCCCCAACCAATCATTCCTCCTCAGTAATTTGCTTCAAATTTGGGTGAAGGATTTAAAAACATCTAAGGTCACAGCATGGTGGCTGCAAATCCAACAATAGGATTCGATATTGGTAAAGAAAGTAGTGCATCCATTTTGCAAAAGAAATGTACTCAATAATCGTTATGTCTTCAGAAAGACATAGCAATTAGAATTCTAGGTAAGACAGCAAAGGTTAGGTAAGATTTCAATGAATAAAGAGTATGTCCTTAACTTGAGAAGGACAACTACGTTGCAATTAAAAACACAGAACACAAACTTGATCTGATTCAAATATGCCAATGTAGCCTAACTGCAAATGAACACAGCATGTAAGCAAGTAAAACAACAAACAACAGCAGTATTAATGCATAAATCTGACTAGAGAGAGCGTTATATTGTAAATTCAAATCCCAAAGAAATAATTAATATGGAACATCCAGCTGTCACTGATATTACTCGCAAGGCTAGAACAAAAATATCAGGAAAACTAGGCAAACCAAATGTTGAAGGATGCAAAATAAACAATAAAAAAGTGCAACAATAGACAAACAAAGCAAGTTTCATCATTTATATTTCTTGACTAAAGAAACAGAGTTCTGAGCAAAGGCATTGTGGGAAAACTACCTCGAAATATATGTCTGAATTTCCATTCATTATCATGAAGATCCCTAGCAATTAATTCTTGAGCTGGAGGCTGCTGTGAGTAGTCCTGAAGGAACAAATTTAAAAAAGATGATAAATAAAAACAATTGGTTTATGAAAATCAGACCATGGTGGATTACTTAAATCAAATGTCACATACAAGAGGAGGAAAAACTTTTTCAGCTGCCCGGCGAGGAACCGAGAATCCTCCATGAGTGCTAGTATCACTTGCAGTTAATGTTTTACAGAAATAGTTTGTTGGCTGTTTGCTGGGGGTACCCAATTCTGCAGGCAGTAGGTATACATCTTTTTGCTCTTGCTACAAAAATAGTTTATGTTATCCAATGAAAAAAAAAAAAAAAAAACAAAGTAGCAATCTCATAACTACACGGAAAATTTAAGTACCGGACTAAGCGGTTGCAAGGTCATTTGAGCATATACTTCATCTGTCTCCACGTCTGCCTGTAACATCACAAGATTTAATAGTTGAAGGAGCAGCCAATACAAATGTTTAAAGCAGATGCAACTAAACAGATCAAGACGTACATGCATGGTCACATTGTGAAGCTGACAAATAAGTTGTGGGGGCAGGTTAGGGTAATTGGGAATATGTGCATCCACTTCCTTGTTGGTTGAAGCAGCAACCTGCACATGTAACATTGAGGATAACAAATGGAACATTAAGGGTTAAGAAACTATGGTATAATTTAAGAGGTATTCACTTGTTAGGAGCTTCAGCTGTTAACGCAACAACATTTGTATCCAATTGTTTTATGCAATGTAATAGGCAGCAAGACAATGACATGTAAGGCAATAGCTTCAATTTTTTTTTTTTTTTTTTGTTTTATAGGTAATAAAAGATTTATTGCAACAAAAGAGGTGGAAGCCCAAGTACATAAGAAGTATACGTAAACTCATAAAGGAAACCAACCAAAAAACTAAGCAATGCAATGATCAATCAATCAAATCAAGAATATTGAAAATAGAAAACAGGTAAGTCACAGCCATCCACTCCATTAATAACTTCAAATTAGACACTAACTATTTTCTTTTTTGATAACGGAAAACCTCACCAATACAAGACTCTTTGGACCCACCCTTGGGTAGTGAACTCCAGATACACGACCACACCCCGAGAAAACCATTTATCAGGTAATCCAGAGGAAGTTTCTAGTGGGAATTCAACCCAAAATGTCTGGGTCTATAACTCATAACAAACCTCCTACAAACTAAAATTTTAAACACAAAATATCTACAAAAGCCATTAATGGACAGACAGAAACTTATATTTTCTTCCTTGTCCTTAAGTTCTCATATTGTAATTATTTGATTCGCTCGTGTTTATACTTTATGCACACTATGCCTTTTTTTTATCAATAAAATTTTGATCATTACCTATCAAAAAAAAAAAGACAGAAACTTATAAAGAATCATTAAAACAACGTTTCTGTTTTTTTTTTTTTTTTTTTTTTTTTTTTGGGGTTGGGGGGGGGGAGGGGGGTATAGGAGAAGAAGGAAAAGGGTGTGACATACACCATAGATGTGAAATGTAGCCGTCAGATCTTAATGTTGTTGACATACACCATGGATTTGTTATACAAAAGTCAATTTTAGGGTATGATATCATACATCTAAGCCCACCCATCCACCCTTTACAAATTCTAGAAAGTAAAAATCCATTTAGGCCAACACTCCACACCAAAGAAGACTTAGGCAAGACTAAGGTCACTAGGGAGGGCAACATGCTCAAGTTCCAGTTCACAACATACACTTCATGAATTGAGGTCTTTTGTATTTTGTTTATTTAGGGTGCACTGAGTTACGCCACCTCATGAGTTGAGGTCTTTTGTGTTTTGTTTATTTGGGGTGCACTGAGTTATGCCACCTGGTGTCATTGATACGTTGGCTTGTTGGAGGGGGAGATCTACTAGGAATGGCCTAGGTGATATTTGGAGTGCAGTTCCCAGTTATGCCACCTGGTGTCATTGATATGTTGGCTTGTTGGAAGGGGAGATCTACTAGGAATGGCCTAGGTGATATTTGGAGTGCAGTTCCCTTGTGTCTGAAGTGGACCATATGGTGGGAGCGGAATCATAGGGTGTATGAAGATTCTGAGAGGACCACAGTGGAATTGAAGATAATCCTCATACAGGCTTTGTATGATTGGATGGCTACTTTATCAAGCCATTCGTTTTCTTTTGTTCTTGATTTCATTCATAGTTGTCCTTAATGTTGTAGCCTTACTAGAATAAATCTTGTGTACTTTTTTTTATGAATATGACACAGTACAGATAGCGTGAAAACGCTAGATTTCGTTCTTGCTAAACACAAACCTTTTAATCCATAAGGGGCTCCTTGAATCCACAAGAAAGAACTCTGGAATCCACCAGAAATAAAGAAATCTCAATTTTATTGAAAGATAATTGTTATTTTAGTTTTACATATTGCCACCCTATTTAAAGTCTCCAGAAAACCAAGTAAGAATATTCCTAAACATATCCTAATTAATACAGTACCATAAAAAAACTCTTATTTGACTAGGAAAGTCATAAAAACACTAAAAATCAAGGAAATAAAATCATAACTCCTAAAATAACGAAAATCACATAAAATATTAAAAATCATCTCACGATCGTGAGATCCCCTAGCTTCTTGTCCTACATCAAGCTCCTCCATTTGAATGAAACTCGACCTCGAGTTTTCTTCTGAAAATTGAAATCTTCCACTCCAAATAAAAAGATACTTTGAATACTTGACCATCTTCAAAACTTGCTTAGAATTATTTTCCATAATTTTTGTAACCCAAATTTCTTATGTTCACCCTTCAATTGATTTGCAATATTAACCAATAAAGACTTGAAGACAAAATTAAAATTTTCTATTCCAAGAAAATCAATTGATTGTGTTGTAGTGATCTTCAGCCAATCAACCAGATCTTGGGAATTATGGGTTATGTATTCACCCTTATGTTTGACTTCAATTGAATCTTTCACGATATTCCCAATAATTTTCGCCTCAAGATTTTCTCCATTTTCTTCAATCAATTCCAGATTTCCTTCTTTAGCCTCTTCAAAAACTTCTTCCAAAATATCATCTTTGATAGACAATCTTTCTTCAAATTCTTTGTCTTCCAACTCTTCAACCTTTGTCAAAACTTGATCTTGTTCAACTTCTTTAATGATAAAACTACGCTTATAAATTGAATTTTTCTCAACAATCAATGACACCCAAATTTTGATCTTTCCAACATGAATTGATATTGAGATTCTCGCTATATTTCCCCTCAAAAAAATTTATTTGTCCATGACTATAACTTGTATAAAACAATATCTCATCATAATCACGGGAAAAGAAAAAATTAACCATCAATCTTTTCATTCTTGACTATGAGAAAATTTTAGACTTATCTCTTCGCATTCTGAAATACTCGATATTATTCCACCAGTCTGCTGCATCCCTCACAAGCTTTCTTGATACAAGTAGCGCCTTGAAATCTTCAAGGATCTTTGCATAGGTAAAATAATCTTCAAAATTCAAGATCCATTCTATTAAGTCTTCTTTGTATGATATGCCATCAAAGCATGGAATATCATTAAATTTAAGAACACATCGTCCTATAAGTCGGTTAACAAAAGGCCATCGAGCAACTCTTTGTTTCCTATTGGCGTTAAGTCCCAATTCAACAAGCAGTTCTCGAAACTCGTTCATCTGCTGCCTTTGTTTATCTATTGCCGCCCAAACAGCATATTTCCCACGACTCTCACCGTTGGAGCCTTAAACTCCTTCTCCGTTAGCAGCCACCAAACCAAGAAAAACCTCACTCTGATACCACTTGACGCAGTATGGATAGTGTGAAATGGCTAGATTTCTAGCTAAACACAAACCCTTAAATCCATAAGGGGCTCCTTGAATCCACAAGGAAAAACTCTGGAATACACCAAAAATAAAGAAACCTCAATTTTATTGAAAGATAATTGTTATTTTCGTTTTACATATTGCCACCCTATTTAAAGACTCCAAAAAACCTATTTTCCAAGTAAGAATATTCCGAAACATATCCTAATTGATACAATACCATAAGAGGACTCTGATTTGACTAGGAAAGTCATAAAAACACCTAAAATCAAGGAAATAAAATCATAACTCCTAAAATAACGAAAATTACATAAAATATTAAAAATCATCTCACGATCATGAGATCCTCTAGCTTCTTGTCCTACGTTAGAATAGAATACATCTAGTGTACTAGGAGACCACTTTTTATTTTTTCCATAAAGTTTTATTATTCATCAAAAATATTTACATGAAATAGATGAGGAAATGATGAGGATTACAAAACTTGTGATGTCAATGATAATAGTCCTATGCATAGTTATTAGTATTGTACAATCCACGATATGAATCGATTCTTGTACAAAAAGTATTGAAGCGTAAGTGTGTATCGAACATGCTCATGAATCGTATAACACATACATGCTATCGAATGAATTGTAACTCATTGTATAAATCGTAGCATATCGGACTATACATGCTGCATGTGGCTTTAAATTGGGTTTTTACTAAAAAATATGCTTTGAATTGAGTCAACGAATTCTTGGCCTTATTTTTAACAAAAAATTATTGGACTACTTGGTTAAATCCAATGCAAATACATGTCCATTTTTATTTTCTTATCTCACTCCATACAAAATTTGGACACATATTTGGCACTTAACTTTCAGATTTTTTTTCCTTGTCTCCCCAACTCCTCAAAGCCACTTAAAAAAAAAAAAAAAAGTGTTGATTAAGAAACTTTATTGCAAAGCCCAAGTATATTAGAAGTATACTTAAAGGACAAAAAAAAGATTAAAGAGTACAAAGATCAATCAACTCCACAAGGGAGTGAATAGAAAATATGCCAAGCCCCACAACCCACTCATATAAGGTTTGAAAAAACAACAATTTCAGTGCTGGAATGGTCCTCTCACAATCCTCAAAGTGTCGAGCATTCCGCTCCTTCCAAATACACCACATCACACAAAGAGGAACAACCCGCCAAACCACAAGAGAGCCACGTCCAACCCAAATTTCCTAGCCATCCACTCAAAAGATCCAGCACCTTGCGTGGCATAACCCACTGCACCCCAAACGTACCAAACACCATAGACCATAGCTCTCAGGCAAAGGAACAACGCAACAACAAATGATCAACACTCTTCCTACTTTGCTTACACATACAACACCAATCCAGAAGGATAAGACCACATTTATCAATAGTTAAAATTTGCCCCAACGCAACAGTCCAAGAGAAAAATGTAACACAAAGGGATACCTTCACCAGCTAGATAATCTTCCACATAAAAGACACAGAAGTATGGGAGCTCAAGGACCTATAATAACACTTAAAAGCAAAACTCTTCTTGGAAGCACTTCTCCAACAGAGCTGATCCTCCTTCATCCCCCTTAAAGGAATGGAATAAATTAGGTCTATAAATGATGTTAGGGACTCCATAAATGAATGACAGATCTCAATGTAGCATGTAGGTCCCAAAAGACATAAGATCAGCCACATAAGCATCCTTAGCCCAGGAAATGAAAAACAACTTCGGGTAAGCCTCCCTCAAAGGCAAATCACCACACCAACGATCATGCCAAAATTTCACCTTCAGCCCATCACCCACCACAAAATAAAAACGCTACGAAAAAGAAAGCCACTCCTTACGAATATTTTTCCACAAACTCACACCACAAGGATCCCTAACTACATCGGAACACTAGTGATGCGAGAGCCTCACAAAGATTATGAATTAAAAGAGTTCTTTTGAAATTGTTTCTATGGTCTAGTGCCGACTCAAGTCCAACCTGTGCCGACTCCTAGTGGTCTCCCCGCTTGATGCTAACTCCAAGCAAGGCCTAAGTGCCGACTCCTAGGTCATATTCCCTTTAATTTCCTGTTTTTTCAATTTATTGTTGAATTATTCTTGCTTGTCTTGGATCAACTAGCCATCCCAAAAACTACCATACTTCGCATCCACCACCCTCCTCCAAAGGGCCTCCCGATCGATACCATAACACCACAGCCACTTCCCTAAGAGAGCTTGATTAAATCTCCGCACATTTCTATTGGCCAAACCTCCACTTTTAATAGGTTCACAAATCTTAGACCAATTCACTAAATGAAATTTAAACGCCTCCCCTAATCTACTCCAAAGGAACGCTCTCTACAACTTTTCAAGCCGATTAACCACCCCAACCGAAATGGGAAAAAGAGAGAAAATAAGTGGATAAATTTGATCTCTTAATTAAAGTAACCTCCCCCCCCACCCCCCAAATAAATATAACCGCTTTCAACCTGCTACCAAAGGAAGACCCTAGTATTTCATAAGAGGCGTTGTCTTACACCTCAAAATACGCACCAACTCCTCTGAATTTAAAACATCTCCCACAGGAATCATCTTTGACTTTTCCAAATTTATTTTCAAACCAGAAGCAACCTCAAATCAAGTGAATACATACCTCAAGTGCTCTATTTGAGAGTCAGCATCACAAAAGATCAAAATAGCATCTACAAAAAGCAAATTAGAAACCAGCAATGAGCGGCCCTCAAAAGTACCCACCGTGAATCCTATTAAATACCCTTCTCTGACGGTGCGATCCATCAACCAACTCAAAGCCTCCATAACAATAACAAAAAGCAAAAGAGATAGAGGGTCCCCTTGCCGTAAACCTCTAGAGCTCACAAAAAAACCACTAGGACATGATCATAACTTTTCTCCACGTCCAATTTTCAGAGCACGCCTAGACCCCCTGCTTCAATTGATCATTCAAGCACTCATTGGCAATGAGAACAAAGTCAAAAATTTGTCTCCCCTGAACAAAAGCATTCTAAGAAGGAGAAATAATCTTAGGGAGCACCAATCGATTGGACAAGAGTTTCGCCAAAATTTTATACACCCCTCCCATTAAGCTAATAGGCTGAAAGTTCTTCACATGAGTGTTAAAAAAGTAGCATTAAGGTTCTTCTCAAAGGAACCCAGCCCATGAAAAATATTGACGCACCGCCATAACGGACAATATCCCAGCAAGACTGGAAGAAAGCAATGGGAAGCCATCCAGCCCTGGAGCTTTATCGCCATTAAAACCTTGCACCACACCAAGCACTTCTTCTTCATCAAAAAGGCCTTTCTAAACCAGTTGCATCATCAGTGGAGATCATGGAAAATTCTAACCCATCCAGCATAGGTCGCCGACACTCTACCTCCGTATATAAGCTTCTATAAAACTAAGTGAAACATTCTGAAATGTCATCTAGCTCTGTAGATAACTTCCCCATTAATTAAAAGAGTAGAGATGGAGTTAATATACCATTTTAATATGTACATCTATTAAGTTTTTTAATAAATTTTATGAAGTGTGTGTATCTTAAGATACACGATACAATACAATAGACGACCAAAAAATAAAATGAAAAATTGATGCAAGATACGATTCATGTTTTGACAACTATGGCCCTATGCTTAATGAGGATCACAATTATATACCTTTTAGGATTGCATTGCATTGTTTTTATTAGATACCTTTTCAGTATGTTGTGATTTAACCATGTACTTCATGTCTTCATTTTGATCATGGCTATCAAATATCATATTTGTGTATCTTAGCCCATCTAATTAAATGGAACTTGGAGATCGGAAGGCTTCGTGGATCAGGTGAAACAATGGTGGGATTCATACTTCTTTGATGGTACTCCCAAGTTATGTTTTTTCTCAAAAGCTTATGGCTTTGAAGGCTGATTTGAAGAAGTGGAATAGGGAAGTTTTTGGTGATGTTGGGGTCCATAAGGGCGAATTGATGAGGGAGATTCAAAATCTAGATGCTTTGGAGGAGTCCCGAACTTTAACATTAGATGAAAGGAATTATCGTGAGGATCGTCGTGGAGAGCTTAATAAAGTCATGGAATTGGATGAAATTAGCTGATGCCAAAAGTCTCGTGTTTTGTGGCTTAAGGAAGGTGATAGGAATATGAAGTTCTTCCATCGTATGGCTAATTCCCATCGTCAGAATGATTTTATTGGTTGCTTGAATATTGATAGGAATTTGACTTCAGATCCTGAGGAGGTGGAAAAAAGTATAGTTCAGTACTATAGGAAGTTGTATTGTGAATCCTATCAATGGCGCCCAACTTTGGATGGTCTCCAATTCAAGGCCTTGGCTAGTGAGGAGGCAAACAGCTTGGTTCTCCCTTTTGGGGAGGAAGAAGTGTTGGAAGCTGTTCGTTGTATGTCGGGGATAAGGCTCCGAGTCCGAATGGGTTTACTATGGCATTTTACCAGGCTTCCTGGGGTGTGGTCAAAACTAATGTGATGAGGGTCATGCACTACTTCCATCATAATGGTACTTTTGCTAAGAGTTTGAATGCGACTTTTGTGGTTTTGATCCCTAAAAAGGCAAGGGCTACCGAGGTTAAAGATTTTAAACCAATTAGCATAGTGGGAAGCATGTAGAAATTATTTCAAAGGTTTTGGCAAATCGGTTGAAGGAAGTGTTGGGGGGTCTTTTATCCTAATCGCAAAATGCCTTCATCCAGGGTAAACAGATTTTGGATTCAGTGTTAATTGCTAGTGAGTGTGGATAGCAGGCTAAGGGAAGGAACTCCTAGAATCTTGTGCAAATTGGACCTCGAGAAGGCCTATGATCACGTTAATTGGGACTTTCTACTATCTCTATTACATAGATGTGGGTTTCCTGAGACATGGCGGAAGTGGATTCAATTTTGTATCTCCACAATGCATTTTTCTATTCTGATCAACGGTAGTTCTTGTGGATTCTTTGAGAGTTCAAGGGGCCTGCGCCAAGGAGATTCTCTATCGCCTTTGTTGTTTGTTATTGTGATGGAAGCTTTGAATAAGCTTTGAGGGGTTTTGAGGTTCAAGGGAGGGGCAACATTCCTTTGATGATCTCCAATCTTTTGTTCGCAAATGACTCCTTGATATTCTGTGATACTGATTTAGATCAGATTGGGTATTTGAAATGTACCCTTCTTTATTTTGAAGCGATTTCCGGATTAAAAGTGAATGTTGGCAAGTCCGAAATGGTACCCATTGGGGTTGTTACCAATATCCATGAGTTAGCTGCCATGTTAGATTGTAGAATCTCTGCTTTACCTATGAATTATTTGGGTCTTCCATTGGGTGCTCGTTATAAGTCGAAAGCGCTTTGGGATCCGGTGTTGGAAAAGATGGGGCGCAAATTGGCAGGGTGGAAGAAGCTTTATCTCTCGAAGGGTGCTCAACTCACTCTAATCAAGAGTACGATTTCTAGTTTCCCTGTCTACTTCCTCTCATTATTAACTATCCCAGCTAGTGTTAATCGCCGGATAGAAAAGTTGCAGCGTGAGTTCCTTTGGGGTTATATGGGGGATGATGTCAAGTTCCCTTTGGTTAACTGGAAGACAGTGTGTCAACCTGTTTCTCGTGGAAGCTTGGGAATTAAAAATCACGCTGTTTTAAATCAAGCTCTCTTAGGTAAGTGGTTGTGGCGCTTTGTTGTGAAGCATGATACTTTATGGAAACAGGTAGTAGTCACAAAATATGGTTATGAGACGGGGAGTTGGTGCCCTGGGATTGTCAATGGTCCGTATGGCATGTCCTTGTGGAAGCATATTAGACAGGGGTGGGAGCGCTTCTCTCCTCATCTTAAGTTCGGTCTTGGTTGTGGTTCATACATCCACTTTTGGTTGGACATTTGGTGCGGGGAGGATACGCTTAGCAGGGCTTTTCCGTTGCTTTTTCGTATCGCTCAGTGTAAAGATGCTATGGTAGTTGATTACTTGTGTTGTCAGAATGGGGTTCCTCATTAGGATGTTCGTTTTACTAGGTTGTTGCATGATTGGGAAGTAAAACCTTTACAAATCCTGCTTGGCCTCTTACACTCTCTGAAGGTTCATCAAAATCAAGAGGATTGGGTGTGCTGGGGTCCTTCAAGATGTGGTTGTTTTGAGGTAAAATCATATTATAAGATTTTATCCTCGAGTCCTTCTACAGTGTTTCCTTGGAAAAGCATTTGGAAGGCTGGAGTGCCCCCCCCCCCACCCTCGTGTGGCTTTCTTTGTGTGGGCGGCCTCTTATGGGAAGATTCTCACCATGGATAATTTGCGAAACAACGTATTTGTATTGCTGATTGGTGTTGTATGTGTAAGAACAGTGGGGAGTGTCCTAACCATTTACTTCTACATTGTGCGACAACTCAAAGCCTTTGGTCCATGGTGTTCTGCCTATTTGGGTCACTTGGGTAATGCCTTGTCATGTTGTGGATTTAATGCCTAGTTGGATGGGTTCTTTTTGTAAATCCCATCATGCGGGTGTGTGGGGTGCAGTTACGTTATGTGCTATGTGGGTGCTTTGGCGTGAGAGGAATCTACGGGTCTTCGAGGGGCAGGAGAGGACAGTGTTGGATCTTAAACTTGTCCTGCTGCGTACTCTTTTTGATCGGCTGCATTGTAGTAGCAACCATAGTTTCTCCTCTTTTAAGGAGTTTCTAGATTCTTCTACTTTGATTTAATTCTCCTTCCAAAGTACACACCCTGTGTGCTTGGGGAGCTTTTCTTCTTTATAATAAAATTTTCTTATTACCGATCAAAAAAACTAAATGGAACTTGGACTCCTCACCAAAGCCTCCCCATAAGAAATCTCCTTGTAGTTTTTCTATGCAATCAACCACATCAATTATAATAGGAAATAGAGAGAAAATAAGTGGGTAAATTTGAAAGAGCCCTTTTCATTGAGGTAATTACGCCTCCCTTTGAGAGTGAAGTCGCTTCCATCTTGTCAAACTTCTTCTCATCTTCTCCAAAATTGTGTTCTACATTGTTTTCTCTTTGAATTTGGCACCCAGAGGAAGATCTAAGTATTTCATTAAATTCGACATTACCACCCAAAATAGTCACCAACTCCTCCAAATTATACACATCCTTAATTAGAACCAATTCTGACTTACCCAAGTTAACTTTTCTTTCTTTGTTGCCCCAACAACATCAAAAAATAGCTCTGTAACCTTAATATGCCTATAAGAACTTGTGCATAACAAGCTTGAGAGCCTTTCTTCAATTTATAACATCAACAAGTCACATAAAATTCAATACCATCATTTGAAATGATACAACTTTGCTCTAAAAATTAGCTCAACCACTCGTTGATATTCACAACCTCAACTGGCTACTTAAACTCAGCCAATATGACGTAGCTACCCCCAACTGATGGGCCTTTCTTTGCTTGCCTTCCACCCTCAGATCTAATTATTTTGGACCTGGGCTTCAATGCTTGGCCTCTGGAGCGTTCCCCCCTATCTAACTTGCAGCCCATTTTCACTTGCCCAATCACTCTTAGCGTTGAGCCTACACCTTTCAACTCGAGTGAAAGGAACCCCTTGGTTTATCTCTCAAGAACACTCAATCTCCCTTCAACAATCACACACAATCAACACACACTTTGAATAATCCAATCCGATAGGATGGATCCCCTTGGATTTATGAAGAAAACCTACTAATTCTTATTGAATTCTACCAACTAATGTATCTAATCTCCTAGAGAGAATCCTATGAGTAACAATGGAGTTATTTGGATTATTGAGCAACAATGGAGGAGTGGGAGAGATAATACCTCATGCACTCCTCTCATTGGCCGAGCATGCTCTCCTCTCATTGGCCGAGAGGATCATGCATTTGTCATGCATTCTCATACTCCCCTCTCATTGGCCGAGCCATGCTCTCCTCTCATTGGCCGAGGGATCATGCATTTGTCATGCATTCTCATACTCCCCTCTCATTGGCCACGCCATGCTCTCCTCTCATTGGCCGAGGGATCATGCATTTGTCATGCATTCTCATACTTCCCTCTCATTGGCCAAGCCATGCTCTCTTCTCATTGGTTGAGCTAAGTCATGCATTCCTCATGCACAACCAAGGTACAACCTTAGGATCTCTAACAATTAAGTACAAGGGGTTAAAGCCTAGGAATGTACTAGACCCCCAATGCACCTAATTAACTAACAAGGTACAAGCTTGATTAGCTTGGACCTTACTAATCATGAATATAAGCTAATACATGTTTACTCAAATGTTTAAGCTAAGCCAATCCGTGCCTTAATGGCTAGGGTGAGCATACCCACGGATGTGGGATGGTTGGGGTCTTAACATCGAGCCCATGTGCCCGTTGGCTAGGGGGTAACTTTTAATGACACATGGCTATGGTAAAATGTGACACCCACTTGGGTACCATTTTCTTTTCCCCATTCTTATGTCGTGTTGACCCCTAAGACACCCTTCTCCTACCTTTTTTCCCACAGTAATCACCAATACTTTTTTTTGGAAATGGGTTTCAATGGAATCTCTGAATCATTAGAAGGTGCCTTTAAATTCTTGCTAGTTTTGGGAATCACATCCTGATTAGGATTTTTCCCTTCGAAGTCCTCCGCACCTCTGCGCCGCCCTCCACCTGTCACCACTACCACATACGAGCGTGGCTCATCTCTGCGATTGAGCAAGGTGGTTTTTATGGTGTTTAACGACCCTTAGCCTTTGGGATGGTAGCTCTCCCAACCTCGTGGCTATGCAATACCATCGCCCTTTTCATCTCCACACCCAATCCTCTCCGCTCCTGTTTTGTCCCTTCAAGACAATCACCATTCCTCTACGTCCTCCTTAGTCAAAAACTGAAATCTCTAGGATTCGTCCCCACGTGTTGATCCTTTCCTACAACATAAATACCTTCTCTCCATTTCTAATGGTTTTTGTAACTCCTTATCACAGTCCCCCTTTTCCAATGCGGCCAATAAGTCTAGTAACCAATCCACGCTCTGTTTCCCCATGAAAACCGAAAGAAAAAAACGTCTCCCTCATAAAGTCGCATATGAAACCTTGAACCCCCTCCATTGACAACCACATAAAAAAATTTCACTTATATTCGAAAGCGTCTCAACTACCCATTGTGGTAGGCCTACCACTCCTCTATGATAAGGCTAAGTAATTACTGCCCCTACATTGCTGGGTGCTCCTGGTAACGACATTGAGAGTCCGGTGCAGTTGTTGGTATTTTGGATTTTATCTACCAAAATATAGCATCGGAATGTTATGAGAGCTTTCTAGAACCACCACAAATTAGACATGAAGAAAGCGTATGACCATGTAAATTGGGAGCTCCTCATTTATATGTTAAGGAGGTGCAGGTTTTTGGCAAAATGGAGAAGCTGGATCTTGTACTATATTTCCACAATTTGATTATCAAATTTAATTAATGGCAGCCATAGTGGGTTCATCAGGAGTACAAGTCTTACTTTCCCTATGCTCTTAGTAATTGTTATGGATTTCTTAAGTAGGTTGATGGATAAGGCTATCAAAGGTGGTTATTTAACAGACTTTACAATTGGTACCTCAATGGATGGCTCGTTATATGCTCTTTACGAATGATATCTTGATATTTTGTGCCGCTGACCCCCAACCAAATCGATTACTTGAGATATGTTTTCACTTGGTTCGAAGTCATCTCTAGATTAAAGGTGAATTACAGTAAACCTTAATTGGTTTAAACAATCAACTTTACCGATGAAATACCTAGGTCTTCCTTTGGGTGCCAAATTCAAGGCGAAGACAATTTGGAACCCGATTCTCAAAAGAGAACAAATTCAATACAGATGTGGTGTAAACCCATCTTTTTACACCCTCTAATGAAAATTAGCAACCTCATCAAATTTCACGCATCAAAATAATCTCACCCACATACAGACATTTCTCTTAGAATTTGTTTTTATTAATGGCAGCCCGCAAGGCTTTTTTGCAAGCTCAAGGGGTCTTAGACAAGGGGATCCATTGTCTCCGTTACTCTTCGTTATAGTCATGGAGACATTAAGCCGTTTAATGGATCGGGCCACTATTGGTGGTTATATTTCCGGTTTTGCAGTAGACTCAGGTGTTGATCCTCTAGTGGTATCCCACCTTCTTTTTGCAGATGATACATTGATTTTCTGTAATGCTGATCAGGCGCAAATTGCACATTTGCAGGCTGTATTCTCTTGGTTTGAGGCTGTATCAAGGTTGAAAATCAACTTGGCAAAATCTGAAATGGTTCCCGTAGGTGTGGTTCCGAACCTGGGGAGCTTGGTGGAGCTAATGGGCTGCAACATGAGATCCCTCCAATGACATACTTGGGTCTTCCGTTGGGAGCTAATTTCAATTCGAAGACTATATGGAATACTGTGATTGAGAAAATGGAAAAAAAGCTTGGTGGGTGGAAGCGATTATATCTTTCTAAGGGTGGTAAGCTTATTCTTTTAAGTACTTTATCCAGTATCCCAACTTATTTTCTTTCCCTCTTTCATCTTCCGGCCGGAGTGGCAACTCGGTTAGAAAAGATTCAAAGGGATTTCCTTTGGAGTGGCCAAGGTGAGACTCAAAAAATGCATTTAGTAAACTGGACTCAGATTTGTAAACCTATTTAGGGTGGCGGCCTGGGGGTTAAAAATTTGCGTCGGTTTAATAAGGCATTACGTGGCAAATGGTTGTGGAGATATGGGATGGAAAGGGAAGCTTACTGGAGAAAAGTAGTGGGGATCAAGTATGGGAGTATGTGGGGTGGGTGGTGTACTGAAGAGGATCATGGCTCTTATGGGGTGAGTGTGTGGAAATCTATCTGTAAGGAATGGGGGTGCTTTGTGCCTTTCTTATCTTATCGGGTTGGTGCTGGAGACAATGTGCAGTTTTGGCATGATATTTGGTGCAGTGACTTGCCCCTTAAGGTGTTGTACCCAGAGCTCTTCTCCATTGCTAGAGATAAGGACGCTTCTGTGGCAGCTCTTATGTCTTTCAGTAATGGCACCTTACATTGGGATGTGAGCTTTTCTCGGAATATCCAAGATTGGGAATTGGAATCCTTGGTTACCTTTATGGAGTTGATTTATTCTCAAACCCTGGATGGAACGGGGCAAGATCAGCTGTGCTGGAAGAAGATGGAGAAAAAGGGATTTTCTGTGAAGTCGTTCTATCATTGCTTGAATCCCACTTCTTTGGGATTTCCTTGGCGTGGCATATGGAAGTCCAAAGTCCCTCCTCGTATAGCTTTTTTCACGTGGACTGCAGTGTTGGGAAAACTTCCTACCATTGATAATCTTAGGAAGAGGAACATGGTGATAGTCAATAGATGTTGCTTGTGTAAAAATGCTGCTGAATCTGTTGACCATTTATTTCTTCACTGCAACTTGGCCAAGGAGTTATGGGACTCGGTTCTGTCTTCTTTTGGAGTGTCATGGGTTATGCCTTGCCAGGTAAGGCTGTTGGTTGATTGTTGGCAGGGAGGCTTAGGCAGACAGAGTTCCTTGATCTGGAAAGCTATCCCGCACTGTCTCATGTGGTGTCTTTGGAGAGAACGAAACTTGAGAAGCTTTGAAGACTTGGAGATGAGTTATCCAGATTTGAAGCTGTTGTTTTTCCGGACCCTTATTGAGTGGTTAAATGCCACTGGCTGTTATTCTTTTTCTTCTCCCCAAGATTTCCTCAATTCTTGTAATTCTTTAGATCATTAAGTATATTTCCTGTATACTTGATGGTTCTTCTTCAATAAAGTTATATTACTTATCAAAAAAAAAAAAATTGACTCAATTCACATATAGAGAGAGAGAGAGAGAAAGAGGGAGAGAGACGATCGGAGCTCTCTGGCCCAATTTGAAGGAAAGACCCGAGCAATGGAGAGAAAGTAGATCGAAGCTCCCAAAACCGGTGAGAGATCAACCCGGACAGCGACAGCTCGAACTATCAAAGGAAACCGACGAGGCCACCGCTCAGGTCCTCCCTTCAAATCGGGTCTGAGAGCTTCAATCTACTCTCTCTTCCGATTTTATGTGTGTGTGTGTGTGTGTGTGTGTGAATCGGGTCGGTACATACAAATTCTAAGAGAAATGGTTGTATGTAGGTGAGCTTATTTTGTTGAGTGCAATTTAATGACGTGGCCATTTTTTATTGGAGGGTGTAAAAGGATGGGTTTACACCACATCCGTATTGAATTTATTCTCTTCTCAAAAAGATGGAGAGAAAATTAACAGACTAGAAAAGATTAACTTATCTAACGGGGATAAGCTTTTTTTTTATTTATAAGAATTTCATTAATCAAGGAAAAACACTCCATGTACACAGGAACTTTGCATGAAGGATATACAGTAAAACAAATTTAGAAAGAACATAAACTAAGCATATCGGATACAGTGGAAGAAGTGATTAGGTTGGTAGCCTTTAACCAATCAAACATGGTCTGTAAAAGGATGAACTTCAATGCCGGAATGGATGTTTCCTCCCCTAAAATGTTCTTGCGTTCCGCTCACACCAAAGACATCACATGATACAGTGAGGAATCATCTTCCACATATTTCTAGCCTCAATCCTACCCAATCACCCATTCCAACAAGAGAGGAGATCCATCACAAGATTACTTTAATCAAAAGTACCATTTCCAATTTACCCATTGTTTTTCTCTCCCTATTTCCCATTCCAGTTAAGGTGGCTAATCACTTGGAAAATCTACAAAGAGTGTTCCTTTGGAGCGGGTTAGGGGAGGAGTACAAATTCCATTTAGTTAATTGGTCTAAAAATGTGAACCTCTTCAAAGTGGGAGCTGGCCATCCAGAATTTACAAAGATTTAATCAAGGTTTTTTTAGGGAAGTGAATGTGGAGGTATAGAAAGGAGCAAGAGACTCTATGGAGGAGGATAGTTAAGGATAAGTATGGGAGTCTATGGGGCAACTGGTGCGCCAATGTTGTTAAGGGGTCGTATGCTGTTACTCTGTGGAAATATATAAGACAAGAAGGGCTACTTTTTTGCGTTATTTTCATTTTGATGTGGGTGATGGAGCACAGGTAAAGTTTTAGCATGACGTAAGGTGTGATAACATTATGTTGAGCAAAGCATATCCGGAATTATTTTCTATTGTGCATGACAGGGATGCTTTCATAGCAAATCTTATGAGGATTGGGAATGGCGAGCTTCAATGGGATTTAAATTTTCCAAGGAGTGCATGATTGGAATTGTTGTCTTTGACATCTTTCTTGGAATTAATTTATTCTCCCCCATGGGGACAAAGGAAGACAGGTTTTGTTGGAGGCTAGCCAAAAGTCAGGGATTTGCAATCAAGTGTTACTATCGCAGCTTGAGTTCTATAGCAGCTATGATTTTTCCTTGGAAAAGTATCTAGAAGTCCAAAGTGCCTCCTAGAGTTGCCTTCTTTTCCTCGGCCACCATGTTGGAAAACTTTTGACCATTGACAACTTGAGAAAACATCTTATCATGATTGATTGGTGTTGTATGTACAAGTAAAGTGGGGAAACTGTGGATCATTTACTGTTTCATTTTTCACTGGCTAATGAGTTGTGGTCTATAGTCTTTGGCTTGTTCAGGGTGTAGTGGCTTATGCTAAACAAAGTCTTGGAGCTATTGACATGTTGGCAAGGACTGTTTGGACGGCATCGACATCAACATCAACATCGGAATCTAGTTATCTAGTGGGTTGTGCCTCATTTTGTGATCTGGTATCTTTGGAGGGAAAAGAATGATCATAGTTTTGAGAGATGTGAGAGAATTGTATCGGCATTGAACTGTTATTTTTTCGAACTTTGTATGAGTGGGTGGTAGCATTAGGCTTATTTTTTGTTTCCTCCCTAGTGGAGTTGCTCGATTTTTTGTAATTTAAAAGCTTCATTTTGATGTCCCATAGTATACTTCTAGCATTTTTGGCCTGTCTTCTTTTCAACAAAATTCTTACTTATCAAAAAAAAATTATTCTAACAATACATTTTACAACAAGCTTTTGTAAATTTATTAATCTAACAATAGGTTTTAAGACTATAAATTACGAATCTACCAACAGGCTACAACAAACTTTTATGAATGATTAATCTACCAATAGGTTTTACAACAACCTTCTTTAAAAGATAAAAGAACTAAAATAAAATAACGGGGAGAGAGAGAGAGAGAGAGAGAGAGAACTATCAAACTTAAGGCTTTAAAGACTATATATGATTGAAATTATATAAAAAATCTAAAGTTATGAGGAAATAAGGCGGTGATATAGGGAAAGGAGAGAGAGAGAACGAAGGGGGAAAGAAAGAGAAAAAATAAAGATGCCCAAGAGGAGGGAGAAGAAATAAAGAAAGAGGGGGGAAGCTACTCGAGAGGCAAGAGTAGAGAGAGAAGGAATAGGATAATGAAAAGAAAGGCAAGCGCCCCACTAAAGGCACCTTGCCTTAGAGCCTTAGAGGCGCCTTAGTGGCACCTCGCCTCACCTGGGCGCCTAGGCGAGCGCCCGGCTCATTATTGACTACTATGGGCCAATGGAGTAAAAATGGAAAATTGTTGCCATCATTGGTTGTTCTTCCCTTTCAAATTTGAGCCTGCATTACTTTGCATATCAGAATAACTACATGAATGAGATGGCCTATTGGCCAAAAAATATTAGAATCATTCCTTAGCTTTTATATAGGCTTCTCTCAAGTGAAGTCAAAAGACAATCTATCCCCCTTTCGAATATTACCTGAACATTACTTTGGAAAGTACCTCCTTTGCAATTATTCCTCAATTGGACATACTACGTGATTTGCATCCTCCATTTTACTCAAGCGAGAAATAGCTAAACCAAAAGCTAATTGTGCCTTCAAACCTTACCAAGACATAGCAATCATAACGTCCTCATCCCATGCATAATCCAGTCAGTTAGCCATACTATAGAATTTGATAGGATATTCTAAGTTTCCAACATGATGTTACAAGGCATGAAATGACAGTGTTGGCCCACTTCATCACTTCCCATGTTGTAACATCTCCAAATCCATTCCTTTTGAAGAATTCCTATTGCTTAATCCACCACTCGCTCGGTTTGCCCTTAAGTATAGCCCCAACAAACGTACAATTTTTTAACTTAATTCATGCCGCAACAAAAAATTATTTTTTAGATCATTGTATGATTAGATTGCTGCACTAGGAAGTATCCATTCCATATCTTTAAAAGAGTTTTAGATCTTTTGACTTTTAAACTTTAATTCTTAGATTAATAAACTTCTACTGTATTGGATTGCTGCACTAACCTGCTCGCTGTGACCCTGTGGAAAATAGACCACACGACTTCCAACAGGAGGCAGAGACACCAAAGGGCCTGCACATGCATGCCATAGCTCGGAATTCAAACATTTCTTCTCCCCTGCAGAAATTTTGCATGCTTGCATGAATATACATGAAACAAAATATTCGCAGCAGCATCAAATTTATACATCTCAATTGAATTAGCTAAGAAATCAGCACTGGAAGTCAAGGCTACAAAAATAGAGTATCAGCCATTGAGTCATGGAACCAACAGGTTCTTAGGCAGGGACTTTTGTTTTTGTGTTTTTAAAAAATTGGTAACTACACATGCACCCGGTGAGCCTTGAACTCATGACCTCACCCTCCACCTTGCTCTTTTTTCAAGGGGAGGATGTACCATTTGAGCTAGAGCTCATTTGGAGTTCTTACACTGATTCAAATGTCTGAAGTTTATCCACCCATTTCTTCCCAAACCCCAACAACATACACATTGGGAGTAAAAGAAAACTAATAAATAAGTGAATATGGCTTCAATCAACTCAAGCTTACCCATCACACTCATAGACTAAGTATAAAACATAGAAAGAAAGAAACTAAACTCAATCACTTAACCATAATCCCCGGGTTGGTTCTTTTATTCTATCTAAACCACAACATACACAAATGGCAAGGAAATAAAAATGGATAACTGGAATGTGGCTTCAAGATTACGCTTAATTAATTCTTATTCATTTAAAAAAAATAAAAATAAAAAAAGGCAGAAGAAGAGAAACAAACTCGCTTACCTTCCTGAGTCTGTTGATTAAACCCTGGCGAAGAAGAAGAAGAGAGTCTCATGTTTTTTTGTATATAAATTGGGTTTCAGCTACAGCTACTAAAACAACACGCGCTCAGTCTCAACAACAAGATTCAACATTCATCCAAAGCCAGTAGCAGTATAGAACACAAGCCCTCTAACTCTAAGCCTCATACGCACTAGATCTTGTTTTACCCAGAAACCCTAACCTCCACCACTTCCAACCCTAATCCACAACCAGATCTTTAAATTGAGAATTACTCCCAGTACAGTAGTAGTAGTGGTAGTAGCAGCAGCAGCAGCAGCAGCAGCAGTAGACGAGTGAAGAACAAGTGCAGCTAGCTCACTGAAGACTTGTTGAGACTGACATTTCGGGGAAAATCCACTTCTCTCGCTCTCTCTCTCTCTCTTTTATTGGGTAAAGATTTTACTATACAGAGAGAGTTTGGCTAAGCTCTGAATTATTTCGGCTTTTTGCCCTTGGTCTTCGTTGAGGGCGTGTTTGGTCCACGATCGATTAATAGAAAGGTAATTATTGATGGAGAGCGAGAGTGGGACGTGGGGCCGTATTAACAGGGGGATGCTTGTTAGAAGCATTGAGAGAAAGAGACCGGCTGAACTCTCATAGTGAAAAACTGTCTCGCGCAACATGTTTGTGAGTTTAAAATTTGGAAATAACACAGCATGGAATTTGCACACATAAATTTGAGTCTTTAATTTCTACCTAAAATTCTCTCTTAAAATTTAGATTTTTTTTCCCATGACACATGTAAATAATGAATTTTATTTTACAGAATTTTAAATTCCTCATATACCCAAATTCCACTAGCAAATTCTTTTACCCAAATACTTCATTATTTGAAAACTGTGGCACTTTTAAAAATATAAGTTGAACTCATGTTAGATGACAAGGATGACCAAATGCTCAGCCAAAGTAAGTCAATTTTGGGGAAAATTATAATTTTTTCGACATTTTCACATGATTTTTCTAACTCATATCTAATTGAGTGTAAATGGGCGCAATTGATTCGACCAACACCAATCTTGACATTATCAATGGTTAAACGGTAATTTTGGGTGCTTAGGTTACATTCAATTAAAAAATCAGGTGACACAAAATGGGTTGTCAAAAGTTCCCCTTCTTTTGTCCAATGTCTCGGTGAAATAAGAGTCGTTAAAAAACAAAATACAAATGACCGTCCTATTTTTGCATTAGATACAGTTGGTTTTAAAACAAGTGAGTATAAATGACTTTATTCACCTTTGAGATGTTGAGGCCGTGAGATTCAACTTACCATAGTCTATACCAAGCTAAGCTTCAAAGTCATCCTTACTTACACAAATCATGTCAAAATCAATGTGAATCGGCCTAATCAGAGTCATGTGTGAATGTATCAACTTAATCTAGACTAGATGTTGTCATTGAAGCTGCAAAGATGCAAAGATTGGGTCGTAAGCATACCAAATTGCCTTATGAAGAGAACTGACCGACAACCACCATAATAGGGTTGGAAAGGGCCATATTAGGATGAATTAGATCAACTCAGGCGGAAACTAGGTTTGATCGATCTACACTCTAAGCCGGTACACAGACATCAGCCTATTGCGTGAACCGTTCTACCCCTTTAATATTCATCTTTGATGCTATAGAAATATTTGAGAATTCAAGGAAAAAGACAGAAAATTGAGTGGAGAGAGGAGCTAGGTACAAGGGCCAACCTTGGCTCTTTATACACTTAAGAGTTGGTATGTTGACCTCATGCTGAAATCATCTCCATTAACAAACTAATACAACTCCATAAGAAATTATAGCTAACACGAACAATTAACCACATGTTTAAAAGAAGGTACAACAAGATCATGAGGGAGGAGGTGACAGAGTTTGATTCTTTTTAGATTTTATGGTTAATCTTTATATTCGCATCTATAAGTCAACTTCCCCCCTCCTAGAGCGTCCTATAGACTTCCCTAGTATTGACAATACTAGTATCCCTTAGATCTTTCATGATAGGGGTTGGTTAAAGTTGTTCACAAATCTTAAACCTGCTTCTCCACTCATGGTTCAAGAGTTACACTCCAATTTTCTTCGTCTCATCGAGAAAGATAATGTATAGGTCAAGGTCTGTGGTATTTCCTTCCTCCTTACTCCTGACCTTCTATCTAAGACTTTCCATTTTCATCAGGCTTCTAATGTTGATCTTACCCCTTACAAGAGTCGTACCACACCCTTTCGTAATGAGGCTTTGTCACTCCTTGATGGAGTTGATTATGTTTAGGTTGGCAAGATATGTCAAACCCGTCGTTTTTCAACTGAGTTTAAAATCCTCAATCGTATTGTTTGCACCAATATTCTCTACCACATCCCTCATATTTCCTCCCTACATGACTTTCGTATACGAATGTTATATGATTTTTTTACTGGTTAGCCCTATTAGCCTTAAGAGCATTCACATCCAGTTTTTTTATAAAATCTCTACTTTAGCTCTTCAAAAACCCACTTTTCTATTTTAACTATCAATTTTTACAAAACTCACACATCCCACTCTTTACTTTATCTCACATAATATTAAAATAATCTTTTTTCCTAAACCCTTAAACTGCACCCACTTTTATCCTACACACCTTGTCTCTCTCTCACTCACCGCTTTCCTCTGCTAGTCTCCCCCATCTCCTCCATCAAAGCTGCCACCGAATCCACCACAAACCAAACCCCCCACCATTAAAGCCGAAACCCACCGCAAACCCAAACCCCCCACAATCAAAGCCGAAACCCACCGCAGACCACCGCCTTCGAAATCCAAATCCAAACCCATTGCAAAACCCAAACCATCCATCAAATCCACTACAAAACCAAAATCACCATAAAAACCACCGCAAAACCAAAACCCACAATCAGACCCACCACAAAATTGAAACCCAGCCACCGCCGCCTTCTAGTATTTTCTTTCACATACAATGAAGATAGCGAAAGAGAAGCAGAGTAGAAAGAGGAGAGAGATCTGAGAGTGATAGCAGAGGAGAGAGAGAGTTAATAAAATAAGAGGGAAAATAGATTTACCTGAGCAACAGTACTCGATATCAATACCGAGTATTGTAGCAGTTAGCAAAAACTTGAGCAATTTTAAATAACCGGATGTGGATGTGTTTTTGTGATTTTTTGTAAACAGTATTATCTATTTTTGCTAAGGGTGAGCTTTACCTCACCCGATGGGAATGCTCTAAGGTTTCAATGCCTATTTAATTGGCTAATTAATTCATGGGCATTCATGTAATTTTGATAATAACAAGGATTTAAATATATTCATAAATGATATTTTCAAGTAAACTACTGATTTTATGTTTAAGCATAATTTTGACAAGTTATTTATTGGACCGTCATGGTCAACAAGATTCAAACAATGCAATTTCATCAAAGTTCAAATTCCAAATTTATTGAAGATCAAGTCATCAAAAGCCAAAGCCAAAGGAACCAAACTTAAGCATCATGTTCCAAGACAAGTAAGACTAAGAGTAGGCTTTAGTAAAATTTATCAATTTTGATCATTATGGCTCAACTTTAAAAACCAACTCAAAAAGATTTAGAAATTAATTAAATCTTAAGTCCTCAATTCTCATCATAGAAATATTCAAATTGGACTTACAAGTTTTTCAAAGAAATAATCAAAATCAATTAAAAAGATATATATGTAGGATTGATTATTTGAAGTAAAAGCCAAAATAATTTAAAAAGAGGAAAAACTAGGATCCAAGCGACTGGATTGGATCCAAGCGACTATATTGGTCCAGGCAATTATTTAATTCGTCTAGAAACTTTCCACCCAATAAATCTAGACGCCTATATCATGATCCAGCACCTATATTCTCAATTCTAACGAATATAATGGCTAGTTTTTTTATGAGATATTTTGATATCTTTTGTATAACGGCTAGAAAACGGTTATAATGTGTTTTGGGCTATATAGTGCGTGTTTGGTACACGCAACTGAAACCATGATTCTGGATTCAAATCCAAAAAATCGCGGGTCCCACGGTAAAAAATCTTGTTTGGTACAGAGGATTTAAATGAGGATTGAAATCCCAACTTGAATTTTATGTGAGTCCCATGACAAATTTGAGTTCACCCCTTCAGCTGTTTTTGAATCCAAGCTGGATTCAAATCCGGACTCAATTTTTTTGTAGGTCCCAGTTTTTACCGTTGCTGGGCCCACACGTTTCTCTTTTCTCCCAATTTTCTCTCTCTCTCCTCCAGATGCTGTGCTGCTCCTCACTCTCTCGGCCATTACAATTTCTTCGAGAACACCACATACGGCCACCATGGCCGATTGTTCAAACTTACCCATGGAAAAACCCAATTCAAGCTAACAAATCACCCAAAAGCCAACACAACAACACTAAAAAAAATCTAATCCATATCTCTGTAATGATCCAAAAAACACAACAAAACCCAGCACAACACCATCAAACCTTTCTGCTTGTACTTGGCAGTGGTACCGCCACTCTTCTTGGTCTGGGTTATTGTCCCAGTGAGAAAGAGAAGAAAAGGGGAAAAGAAAAAAAAATAGAGAAAGAAGAGAAGTGAAGAGAGAGACGGTGAGAAAGAGAACAAAAGGGGGGAAAAAAAAAAAGAAAAAAAAGAAGAAAGGATAGTTCAGGAAGCAACAAGAAGAAAGGAAGAAAAGAATAGAGAGAAATGGGGGAGGGGGGTTGTATGTCTGGTGGTGGGGGGAAAAGTAAAAAGAAAAGGAGGGTGGGGGTACGTGGATGGTGGGGGAAAAAAGGGGAAAGAAAAAAGAAAAAAAAGAAGAAGAAGAAGAAGTGGTGTACGTGGGTGGTGGGGAAAAAAAAGAAAGAAAAAAAGAAAAAAAAATAATAATAATATAATGTTAAAAACTAAATCTAAAAACCAAAATTATGTACCAAACACAAATTTTTTTTTTAAATTGTGATTTCAGTTGTGAAACCAAAACTATGTACCAAACAAAATTTTTTTTACAATCTTGAATTCAAATCAGGATTAAAGTTCCAACTTCAATAAAGTAAAAAATCACGAAACCAAAACAAAAAACGAAAACACGTACCAAACAGGCCCATATATTCACATATATGAATATCTACTGTAGAGATTGAAGCTATACATTATTTAAGATCAAAATCCATCAAGTCTTGAGCTTACATTTGAAATCATTCACATCATTTGATAAAAACCCAAAAATGATCTAAATAGTTTTTTAGTCATCTTGATCAAATCTTGATATACTATTAAAGTGAGCTTATTTGTGTACTACATACTCTTTGAGAGAGTTTTATCTTGTACAACAACTCTTTATCATTCTTGAGATTGATAATTAGGATTTGGGAATCCTCAAAAGGTGTTCTTGAAGCAGAGACGTAGGCGAGAAGCCGAACCTTGATAAATCGTCAGGTTTGCCCCCCTCTCTCTCTCTCTCTAACTCTTTAATTGCTCATTTACTTGTGCTTGTAAATTGTTTATTGCAATTAAAAAGTTATTTCATACTTGTTTTTATTCCACATTTAATTGAAAAGTTTGACTCAATCTAATTCACCCCCCCTACTTAGGTTGATATTTGGGTAACAATTGATATCAGAGAAAATGCTCTATATTAAGATTTAATAATCTTAGAGTTAAGATCATGGAAAACACACCTAGACCTCAAATGCTTGAAGGTCAATCTACTAATAGACCTCCTTTGTTCATTGGTAGTGATTATAGATATTGGAAAACTAGAATGACCTTATACATTAAAGCTCAAGACTACCATGTTTGGAGAGTCATTGCAAATGGCCCTCATGTTCCCACAAAAACCGTGGATGGACAAAAAGTACCAAAACTAGAAAGTGAATGGAATGATAATGATGTGAAATGCATTGAACTAAATTGTAAAGCTATGAGTAGTCTATATTTTCATAACCCCATTTTTACCCCCGGGATTTTCTTGGATGTCGACACGCAAAACGAGGCCGCCCGAACCAAGCCGGTCTGATCCGACAAGGGCTCACCATGCCAAATAACCTCAAAACGGGGTCTATGGTACATTTCCCGAAAATCCGACCAAGTTTTCCCAAGGTTGACCAAGTTTGACCAAGGTTGACCGAGGTTTGACCAAGCTGTTTCTGACCCGACTGGAGTCCACTATGCCAAAAAACCCTCAAAACGTGGTCCGGGATACATTTCCCAGAGTTCGGAGAGTTTTGACCAAATTTGACCAAGTTTGACTAAGGTTGACTAAGTTTGACCGAGGTTTGACCGGACCGTTGACCAGACAAAAAGCTGAATCGAACTAACCATCCCCTAACCAATGCGTGGAGCACGTTGAGAGCTTCGATTTGATACTTTACGGGTAAAAAATAAACGAGAAACGAGGATGTTATGGACAAAATTGTAAAAAACGGTCCAACACTTAGCCAAATTTTGCTAAGTGTTGTTGATAAAACAGCCTATTTGGGAGGCAACGTTTTCGCGCAGATTCTCTCCAATCGGCGGCAACTTGGTCCGCAAGCTGAAACCTTCAAGCAAGAGGGTCACTTCAACTACGACGTGCAACTTCTGGATCCTCAAGAGCTCCCCCAGTCAAGCCGGAATCTCGATCAGAAAATGACCCCTTGGCATAAGGAACATTCCAACGGCCTCTGTTCGCAAGATCATATCTTGTGAACCCAAGCTCGCCTCTGTGCAAGGCTTGTACCTTTGAAAAGTAGGTAGCACAAGCTTTCTGATGATACCAAGATCGCCAAAATCCAATATCGGGAGCTACGTCTACCACGCACATGAAAACAGGCCGAAGGAATAAGGCTGTGCTGAAAATTTCGGAACTTTCCCCCCGACGTTGCCACGCTTGCGCGCAGAGTCTTCCTGACTCACAACAAGTTGATCCGCAAGCCCAGGCACGTTGGAAAGAGGACGCGTTCGTGCATGGTGTGGAACTCTCGGATCGCCAAGATTTTCCCCGGTCTAGCCGGAATCTTCGCCGGAAAAATGCCCTCCGATGGACAAAAACACTATGGTGGCCTCTGTTCGTGGAACCATATTTTTCAAGCCCAAGCTTGGTTTCCTGCGAACCCAGAACCTTAAGAAAGAGGGTAGCGCAAGCTTTCCAACGGTACCAAGAACGTCGAAAATCGACATCGGAAGCTAGGTCAACCGTGCGCGCGAACACAGACAAAAATAAGGAAAACGTGCTGAAAATCTGACGCGTTTTTCCTCCCGGACAACCGCCTTCGCGCGCGAATTCCTTCCGGCTCACAACGAGTTGATCCGAGAGCCCGGGTGCGTTGGAAAGATGGCAACTCTAGCTACAACGTGCAACTCTCGGTTCGCCGGTGGCTTCCCCCGTTTGGCCGGAATCTTCACCGGAAAAATGCGAAAAAACAGCTCACACACCCCAACTTCCGGGAGCCATAACTTTTCCGTCTGAACTCCGATTTGCACAAACTTTATATCATTGGAAAGTAGATATCTGGGGCTTTCCAACGGTATGCTGCATGACCCATTTTGAGTACCGGAAGGCCTCCAAAATTGCCCTTGAAAATCAGATCCGAAAACTGTGCGCGGCGCGAATTCGCCACGTAGCGGATAAGGACGAGCTACAGTACCCGCGCGTGATGATCACGTGCAGCGCGCGATGATCACACGTGAGGTCTCCGAAATCCGTCTATAAAACACACCCCCCCTCCCCTCAACGCTGGGTCCGAAGTCTTACGCCATTTTTGAGTTTCTTAGGTAGTTTTAGGTAGTTTTTAGGCATAAAATAGGGGTTTGAGGTCTTTCTTTGGGGAGTTTTTAGAGTGAGAAGCATCTACTAGGTGCCTTTCTCTTTAACCTCTCCTCATCCTCCCCCTTGCTCTCTCTCTCTCTCTCCTCTCTTTTTTCTTTCTTTTTAGTGGGAGTGACTAGTGATGATCCCTAAAATGGGAAGGGATTCACAAGGATCTACTTATATTTATGCTTTTTAGTTCATTTATGTTCTATTTTATGCTTTTTAGTTCATGTATGTTCTATTTATGTTCTCCTAGTTCATTTATTGTTTTGTTATTGCTTTATCTATATGCTTTGAGTTATTTATTGTTTCTATTTGTAGATCTAAGTATATTTATCGCTTTATATATATTTACTACGTATTTGTGAATATATATTGTGTTGTGATTATCTCTTCCCCGTGTGTTTTAGTACGGCAATCCCGAGTGGCTTTGGTGGATTATGTAAGCCCTCTATGAGGCCTTAACAACCATATTAGCCCACGAGGTACTTGACCCGAAAAACACACTCCCCTATGTCTAAATAACGTCATTTATCGCTTTATTGTGTTGTAAATATGTGATTTGAGCGTGATAATCCCGATTGGTCGTGGTGGATTATGTGAGACCTCAATGAGGCTTTAACCACCATGTAATTTCATAGGCATTGGACCCATTGAAAAAATTTTGGTTTTAAGTATATTTATCGCTTTATTTACATTTATTACGTATTTGTGAATATATATTGTGTTGTGATTATCCATTCCCCGTGTGTTTTAGTACGGCATTCCCCGTGTGTTTTAGTACGGCAAATCCCGAGTGGCTTTGGTGGATTATGTAAGCCCTCTATGAGGCCTTAACAACCATGTTAGCCCACGAGGTGCTTGACCCGAAAAATACACTTCTCCATGTTTAAATAATGTCATTTATCGCTTTATTTACATTTACTACGCACTTGTGAATATATATTGTGTTGTGATTATCCCTCTCCCCGTGTGTTTTAGTACGGCAATCCCGAGTGGCTTTGGTGGATTATGTAAGCCCTCTACGAGGCCTTAACAACCATGTTAGCCCACGAGGTACTTGACCCGAAAAACACAACCCCCATATCCAAATTCCGTCATTTATTATTTTACTACGTTGTGAATATTATATTGTGAGACCTCAAGGAGGCATTAACCATCACGTAATTCCATAGGGCATTGGACCCACTAAAATCCCTTGTTTTAGACTTATTATCGCTTTAAATACATTTATTGCTTCCCGTTATGTTTTAAATATATTTATTGCCGCTATTTCATTATTTACTACGTTGTAAATATTGTTTACCCATTCCCTTTTCTATTTTGATTTGGGCATGAAAACACCGATCGGTATTGGTGGTTTTAGATAAGTCTTTCAATAGCACTAAACCCCATGTAAATCCATGAGGCGTTGGACCCGTGAATTGCAAACATATTTTCAAAAATGATTTTTCATCATATAAGTCCTATTTGGCATCGAAGGTTTAAGTAAGTCTTTCAATAGCACTAACCCTTCGTGTAAGCCCAAAAAGGCATTGAAGCCCCATTTAAAATGATTTTCATCATATAAGTCCTATTTGGCATCGAAGGTTTAGGTAAGTCTTTCAATAGCACTAACCCTTCGTGTAAGCCCGAAAAGGCATTGAAACCCCTTTTAAAATGATTTTCATCATATAAGTCCTATTTGGCATCGAAGGTTTAGGTAAGTCTTTCAATAGCACTAACCCTTCGTGTAAGCCCGAAAAGGCATTGAAACCCCTTTTAAAATGATTTTCATCATATAAGTCCTATTTGGCATCGAAGGTTTAGGTAAGTCTTTCAATAGCACTAACCCTTCGTGTAAGTGCCCGAAAAGGCATTGCTCGACCCCTTAAGGGCATTGCTCAATATAACCTATTTGGCATTTTCAAAATGATAAGTTTCATTTTCATCATAACCCTTAAGTCCGATAGGTTTTGGCATCTTTTCAAAATAGAATTTTCGGTTCCTAGGTAAGTCTTCGAAGGTTTAGGTACCCCTTTTCACTAACCCTTCGTGTAAGCCCGAAAAGGCAAGTCCTAATTTGGCCCGAAGGTTTAAAATGATTTTCAATCATATAAGTCCTATTTTCGTGTCGAAAGCCTTAGGTAAGGTCTTTTAATAGCACTAACCCTTCGTGTATTGCCCGAGAAGGCATTGAAACCTCATTCATTCAAATAAATTTTCATCCTATAAGTCTTATTTGGCATCGAAGTGTTTAGGTAAGTCTTTCAATAGCACTAACCCTTCGTGTAAGCCCGAAAAAGCATTGAAACCCCTTTCAAATATGATTTTCACTCATATAAGTCCTATTTGGCATCGAAGGTTTAGGTCCAAGTCTTTCAATAGCACTAACCCTTCGTGTAAGCCCGAAAAGGCATTGAAACCCTTTTCAAAGTCTTGATTTTCATTCATATAAGTCCTATTTGGCGTCTTAAGGTTTAATAAGTCTTTCAATAGTACTGATTCTTCGTTAAGCCCGATAAGGCCTTTAAACCCTCTTTTTAGATTGCTTTGTTTCATGGATTAAACTATGGTTGTCTTGTAGTCTTTCAATAGTATATGAATCCCGACCAACGAGGTCTTGACCATATTTGTCATTCTTGTGTTGTTATAAATTGCATTTTGGATTAAACCTTGTATTTATGTCATTTTTCATGATTCATTTTTATGATGTGCTTATGTGCTGCGTAGTCATTCCATACATTCATACTCATTCATTCTTGTGATTTATGTGCTGCGAGTATATGCCGCGATTACTTGTATGAATGTTTTACCATTTTACCGTCTTGATACTTTGCTTGCTTGCTTATCGCTTTGATATAAAATGTGATTAAAATACACTTTGCCATGAAAACTTTAAAAAGAGTAAACATGGTAATGTGGGCGTTAGAAACGAAGTTGGTGCAATCCAAGGGCTATGGCCCGCCCTAGCTTTTGGACACCATGGTATGAGTCCTTTACACGGGGGCGTGGCTGGTACGTGCTTTCGTGTAAGGGATTCTACACGTTCTAACTCCCATAAGATCATGGCCTAAAATTCTCCAAAGTGTGAATTAATCATCCAAAACCCTGCCATTTGACGAACCGCTTTACTTTTGGAAATTAAGGGTAAAGAGATCCCGAATATGGCACAAAAAATATTAATCGTTTGTCCCGGTACTAGGTGTTAGGATTTCAAGTACATCCTACCACCGAAATGCCCGGAAACTTAAAAAATACAAAGATAAGGGATGGTGAAATAAAGAGTCTAATCAAAACCAAATGAGGTCAAATAGCACTTACCATTCTTGGTATATTGCTCGACCAAATTTGGGACATTTGTCCATAATAAAAACCAACAAACCTAGGTAGGCTTAGCAAATAAAGGGAACACTAGAAGAGAGGTAACCGTTTTCTTAAACGGATGTCGTGGGGTGCCTAACACCTTCCCCACGCATAAGCAAACCCCCGAACCTATCTCTGGTTCAAGACCATTTAGTTTTAAATGTCTAAACAAGATAAAATCTATTAGACATAGGTGCCCAATCACACCTTAAAATTTCCCATGATTGGTGGCGACTCCAAATTTGTGCTTACACGCACACACGTACACAGGTTCCCACACACACACATAACTCATATCTCGAAACGGAAAAGAGATAGAGATCACACACGACACTCGCCAAATGGGGGTCGGTATCTAGGAAAAAATATAAATAAAAAATAGATAATTTTTCCGCCGGTGTCGACATATATTGTGCTCTCGACCCAAATGAATTCAATAGTGTCTCGAGTTGTTACTCGTCTAAAGAAATTTGGGATAAACTTGAAGTTACCTATGAAGGAACAAGTCAAGTTAAGGAATCTAAGATGAGCATGCTTGTTCATGAATATGAATTGTTTTTAATGAAAAAAGATGAAAATATAAGTGAAATGTCTACTAGATTTACTAATATTATAAATTTTTTGAAATCTCTTGGAAAAGTTTTTACTAATGAAGAAAATGTGAGAAAGATCCTTAGGTCATTGCTAAAAAGATGGGAAGCAAAGAAGACAACAATTTTCGCAGCTAGAGATCTGAAAGTGCTATCATTAGATGAGCTTGTGGGATCACTTATGACGTATGAACTTGAGATGAATAGCAACGTGGAAGAAGAAGAAGTCAAACCAAAGAAAAAATTTGCTCTCAAATCCTCTCATCATGACCACAACAATAGTGAAGAGGAAAGTGATGAAGAAGAAGAACTTGCCTTGATAACTAGAAATTTCAAAAGTTCTTAAAGAGGAAAAAGTCATTTAGAAGAAGATTGTCTAAGAGAGATGAAAACAAAGGAGAATCTAGAAAGAAGGAGCCTCTTATTTGCTACAAATGCAATAAGCCGGGATTGTCGACACCGGCGGAAAAATGACCTAAAAGTTAGGTCTTTACTTTTTCCTAGATCCCGACCCCCATTTGGCGAAGTGTGTGTGTGATCTCTATCTTTTTTCCATTTCAAGATATGAGTTGTGTGTGTGTGTGGGAACATATGTACGTGTGTGCGTGTGAGCACAAATTTGGAGTCGCCACCAACCATGGGAAATTTAAGGTGTGATTGGGCACCTATGTCTAATAGATTTTATCTTATTTAGACATTTAAAACAAAATGGTCTTGAACCAGAGATGGGTTCGGGGGTTTGCTTATGCGTGGGGAAGGTGTTAGGCACCCCACGACATCCGTTTAAGAAAACGGTTACCTCCCTTCTAGTGTTCCCTTTATTTGCTAAGCCTAGGTTTGTTGGTTTTAATTATGAACAAATGTCCCAAATTCCGTCGTGCAATGTACCAAGAATGGCAAATGCAATTTGACTTTATTTGGTTTTGATTAGACTCTTTATTTTACCGTCCCTCATTGTCATAACCCTATTTTTACCCCCAGGATTTTCTCAGGTGTCGACACGCAAAACGAGACAGCCCGAACCAAGTCGGCCTGATCCGACGAGGGCTCGCCACATCAAATAACCTCAAAACGGGATTTGGGGCACATTTCCCAAAATTTGACCAAGTTTGACCAGGGTTGACCAAGTTTGACCAGAGTTGACCAAGTTTGACCAAGCCGTTTTTGACCCGACTGGGGTCCACTATACCCAAAAACCCTCAAAACGTGGTCCGGGATACACTTCCCAGAGTTCGGAGAGCTTTGACCAAGTTTGACCAAGTTTGACTAAGGTTGACCAAGTTTGACCGAGGTTTGACCGAACTGTTGACCAGACCGAAAGCTGGATTGGACTGACCGCCCCCTGACCAATGTGTAGATCATGTCAAGAGCTTTAATTCGATACTTTACGGGTAAAAAACGGACGAGAAACGAGGGAGTTACGGGCAAAACTATGAAAAACAGTCCAATACTTAGCCAAATTTTGCTAAGTGTTGTTGACAAAACAACCTCTTTGGGAGGCAGCGTTTGCACGTGGGTTCTTTCCAGCCGGTGGCAACTTGGTCTGCAAGTTGAAACCTTTAAGCAAGAGGGTTACTTCAACTATGGCGTGCAACTCCCGGATCGCCAAGAGCTCCTCCGATCAAGCCGGAATCTTAATCAGAAAACGACCCCTCGGCATAAGGAACATTCCAACGACCTCTGTTCACGAGATCATATCTCGCGAACCCAAGTTCGCCTCTATGCAAGGCCTATACCTTTAGAAAGTAAGTATCACGAGCTTTCTGGCGACACCAAGATCGCCGAAATCTGACATCGAGAGCTACGTTTACCATGCGCACGAAAACAGGTCGACGAAATAAGGCTATGCTGAAAATTCCAGAACTTTTCCCCCGACGTTACCACACTTGCGCGCAGAGTCTTTCTGACTCACAACAAGTTGATCCACGAGCCTGGGTACGTTGAAAAGAGGACACGTTCACGCATAGTGTGGAACTCTCGGATCGTCAAGATTTACCCAGGTCTAGCCGGAATCCCGATCGGAAAAATGTCCTCCGACGGACCAAAAACACTCTGGTGGCCCCTGTTCGCGGAACCATATCTCGCGAACCCAAGTTTGGTTTCTCGTAAGTCCAAAACTTTAAGGGAGAGGGTAGTGCAAGTTTTCCAACGGTACCAAGAACGTCGAAATCCGACGTCGGGAGTTAGGTCAAATATGTGTGCGAACGCAGACAAAAAAGTAAAGAAAAACGCGCCGGAGATCAGACGCGTTTTTCTCCCGGACAACCGCCTTCGCACGCAGAGTCTTCCCGACTCACAACAAGTTGATCCATGAGCCCGGGTGCGTTAGAAAGATAATGACTCCAGCTATGACGTGCAACTCTCAGTTCGCCGATAGCTTCCCCCGTTTGACCGGAATCTTCGCCTGAAAAATGCGCAAAAACAGCTCCGGCACCCCGACTTTCGGGAGTCATAACTCTCCCATCCGAACTCTGATTCACACAAACTTTATATCGTTGGAAAGTAGACGTCGAGAGCTTTCCGACGATATGCTGCATGACCCATTTTGAATACCAGAAGGCCTCCAAAATAGCCCTCGAAAATCGGGCCAAAAAAAGGTACTCGCGCGAGAACCGAAGAGGATTCGGTGGAGGGGCTGCATGGCGGATAAGACTGCCACATGGCAGTTGTACGAACTCGCGCGGGATGGTCACGCGCCGCGCGCCATGGTCCTGCGTGAGGCATGCAGCTCCGCCTATAAATAAAGCCATACCCCCCCCACTTCCAGCACAAGTTTGCTCGGCTCTAGGCCTCTTTGAGCGTTAGAATAGGCAGAAATAGGGGTTTTGGGGTTCCTGAGAGGGGGTTTTTGGGTAGTTTTAGAGTGAAAGACTCCTCTCTAGGTACTCTCTCTCTCTAAGCTCTTTCTCTCTCCTCTCTCTCTCTCTTTTTTTATCTTTTTAGTGGAGGTGACTAGTGATGATCCCTAAAATGGGAAGGGATTCACAAGGATCCACTCTTGTTTATGTTTATTAATTCATTTATGTTCTATTTATGCTTTTTAGTTCATTTTAGTTCATTTATGCTCTCCTAGTTCATTTATTGCCTTGTTTATTGTTTTATTTATATGCTTTGAGTTATTTATTGTCCTCATTTGTAGATCTGAGTATATTTATCGCTTTGTTTACATTTACTACGTTGTGAATATTATATTGTGATTATCCCTTCCCCCGTGTATTTGGGCGTGAAAATCCTTAGTTGGTCTTGGTGGATTATGTAAGACCTTCAAAGAGGCATTAACAACCATGTAAACCCACGAGGCATTGGATCCAAGAACACAACCCCCATGTCCGAATTTCGTCATTTATTATTTTTCTACGTTGTGAATATTATATTGTGATTATCCCTTCCCCCCGTGTATTTGGGTAAGACAATCCCGAGTGGCTTTGGTGGATTATATAAGCCCTCTATGAGGCCTTAACAACCATGCTAGCCCATAAGGTATTCAACCCAAGAGCACACCCCCTTTGTTAAATACCGTCATTTATCACTTTACTACGTTATAAATGCTTATTATTTATTCCCTTTTTCCCTTTTGAGAAATGGGCGTGATAATCCCGATTGGTCGTGGTGGATTATGTAAGACCTCAACGAGGCATTAACCACCACGTAATCCCATAAGACATTGGATCCATAAAAAACCCCCTAGCTTTAGATTCATTATTGTTTTAAATATGTTTATTGCTCTCATTTGTAGATCTGAATATATTTATTGCTTTGTTTACATTTACTATGTACTGTGAATATTATATTGTTATTATCCCTTCTCCCTGTGAATTTGGGCGTGAAAATCCTTAGTTGGTCTTGGCGGATTATGTAAGACCTCAAAGAGGCATTAACAACCATGTAAACCCACGAGGCATAGGATCCAAGAACACAACCCCCATGTCTAAATTCCGTCATTTATTATTTTACTACGTTGTGAATATTGTTATTTTCTCCCCCTTTTTCTCTTGTGATTTGGGTGTGATAATCCCGATTGGTCGTGGTAGATTATGTGAGACCTCAACGAGGCATTAACAACCACATAAATCCATGAGGCGTTGGACCCACGAAAATCCTTTATTTTAAACCCCGTTATTTTCGTCATTTACAATATTGTTGTAATTATTGTCCATTTTTCTATTTTGATTTGGGCATGAAAACACCGAACGGTCTTAGAGGTTTTAGATAAGTCTTTCAATAACACTAAACCCCATGTAAATCCATGAGGTGTTGGACCTCGAAATTACCAACATATTTTCAAAAACGATTTTCACTCATATAAGTCCTATTCAGCCTCGTGGGTTTAGGTAAATCTTTCAAATAGTACTAAACCTTCGTGGAAGCCCGAGAGGCATTGAAACCCCCCTTTAAAATGATTTTCACTCATATAAGTCTTATTCGGCCTCGTGGGTTTAGGTAAATCTTTCAAATAGTACTAAACCTTCATGTAAGCCCAAGAGGCATTGAAATCCCCCTTTAAAATGATTTTCATTCATTTAAGTCCTATTCAGCCTCGAAGGTTTAGGTAAGTCTTTCAAATAGCACTAACCCTTTGTGTAAGCCCGAGAGGCATTGAATTCTCTTCTAAAATTGCCTTATTTTATTCATGTAAACCCTAAGGTGGTGTCGAGATTCGAATAAGCTTTTCAAATAGCATCGAATCCCGACCCCACGAGGTCTTGACCCTTTCCCTAAAAATTCTCATGTTATCATAGATTACACTTTTGATTAAGTGTTGTATTTATGTCATTTCACATTTATGATTAATGTGCTGCGAACATGCCATAATCATCCCATACTTGTCATTTTAGTAATTTATGTGTTGCAACCATGCCGTTGTCGACACCGGCGGAAAATCTATTATTCTTTTTATTTTTTATTTTCCTAGATACCGACCCCCATTTGGCGAGTGTGTGTGTGATCTCTATCTCTTTTCCGTTTCGAGATATGAGTTGTGTGTGTGTGTGGGAACTTGTGTACGTGTGTGCGTGTGAGCACAAATTTGGAGTCGCCACCAACCATGGGAAATTTTAAGGTGTGATTGGGCACCTATGTCTAATAGATTTTGATCTAATTTAGACATTTAAAACTAAATGGTCTTGAACCAGAGATAGGTTCGGGGGTTTGCTTATGCGTGGGGAAGGTGTTAGGCACCCCACGACATCCGTTTTAAGAAAACGGTTACCTCCTTCCTAATGTTTTCTTTTATTTGCTAAGCCTAAGTTTGTTGGTTTTAATTATGAACAAATGTCCCGATTTCCGTCGTACGATATACCAAAAATGGCAAACGTAATATGACTTCGTTCGGTTTTGATTAGACTCTTTATTTCACCATCCCTTTATCTTTGTATCTTTTAAATTTCCGGGCATTTCGGTGGTAGGATGTACTTGAAATCCTAACACCTAGTGCCGGGACAAACAATTAATGTTTTTGGTGCCATATTCGGGATCTCTTTACCCTTGATTTCCAAGAGTAAAGCGGTCCGTCAAATGGCGGGGTTTTGGATGATTAATTCACACTTTGGGGAATTTTAGACCATGATCCTATGGGAGTTAGAACGTGTAGAATCCCTTACACGAAAGCACGTACCAGCCACGCCCCCGTGTAAAGGACTCATACCTTCGTTTCTAACGCCCACATTACCATGTTTACTCTTTTTAAAGTTTTCATGGCAAAGTGTATTTTAATCACATTTTTATATCAAAGCGATAAACAATCAAGCAAGTAATCACGGCATATTCACAGCACATAAATTACAAGAAAGAATATGAAAGCCAATAAAATGTTCAAACAAGTAATCACGGCATGTTCGCAGCACATAAATCACAAGTATGACATAATGGGATGATCATGGTATGTTAGCAGTACATCAATCATAAGTATGAAATGACATAAATGCAACATTTATTTGAAATGGCAAAGTGCAATTCATGAGAATTTTTGGAAAAGGGTCAAGACCTCGTGGGGCCGGGATTTGATGCTATTCGAAAGGCTTATTCAAATCTCGACACCACCTTAGGATTTACATGAATAAAACAAGGCAATTTTTAGAAGAGGATTCAATGCCTTTTCGGGCTTACACGGGGTTTTAGTACTATTTGAAAAGATTTACCTAAACCCGCGAAGCCAAATAGGACTTAATATGAGAAAAATTGTTTTGGAAATGAGTTTCAACGCCTTTTCGGGCTTACACGGGGGTTTAGTACTATTTGAAAAGATTTACCTAAACCCGCGAAGCCAAATAGGACTTAAATGAGAAAAATTGTTTTGGAAATGGAGTTTCAACGCCTTTTCGGGCTTACACGGGGGTTTAGTACTATTTGAAAAGATTTACCTAAACCCGCGAAGCCAAATAGGACTTATATAGGAAAAAATGTTTTGGAAATGAGTTTCAATGCCTTTTCGGGCTTACACGGGGGTCTAGTACTATTTGAAAAGATTTACCTAAACCCGCGAAGCCAAATAGGACTTCAAATGAGAAAGATTATTTTGAAAAGTATGTTTGCAATTTACGGGTCCAACGCCTCATGGATTGACATGGGGTTTAGTGCTATTGAAAGACTTACCTAAAACCACCAATACCGTTCGGTATTTTCACACCCAAATTACAAAGAAAAAATGGGGGGAATAACAATATTCACAATATAATATTCATAACGTAATAAATGTAAATAAAGCGATAAATGACAATATTTAAACATGGGGGATGTATTTTTCGGGTCAAATACCTCGTAGGCTAACAAGGTTGTTACGGCCTCGTTAGAGGTCTTACGCAACTGAGCCAAAGCTACTCAATATTTGCCGTACTAAAACACAAGGGGACCGGTGTATTTTTCGGGTCAAGACCTCGTGGGCTAACATGGTTGTCACGGCCTCGTTAGAGGTCTTACGCGAGCCGCCAAAGCCACTCAATATTGCCGTACTAAAAACACCGGGGGAGGGGGGTAATCACAACAATATATATATTCACAAGTACGTAGTAAATGTAAATAAAGCGATAAATGACTAGAAAATGTAAATAAAGCGATAAATGACTAGAAAATGTAAATAAAGCGATAAATGACTAGAAAATGTAAATAAAGCGATAAATGACTAGAAAATGTAAATAAAGCGATAAATGACTAGAAAATGTAAATAAAGCGATAAATGACTAGAAAATGTAAATAAAGCAATAAATGACTAGAAAATGTAAATAAAAGCATAAATGAACTAAAGAATGTAAGAGAGAGAGAGGGGGGGGAAGATGAGGAGAGGTTAGAGAGAGAAGCACCTAATAGATGCTTCTCACTCTAAAAACCCCCCAAAATCCCAAAGGAAAAAGTTTAGAGAGAGAAAGAGCTTAGAGAGAGAGAGATTACCTAGAGAGGAGTCTCTCTCTCTAAAACTACCCAAAAACCCTTCCTAAACCCTCTAAAACCCCTATTTCTGCCTATTCTAACGCTCAAGGAGCCTAGAGCCCGAGCAAAATTGTGTGCAAATGAGAGGGGGGGGAGGTCTTATTTATAGGGGGGCGTGCACGCGGGGCGCGCCATGATTGCGCGCGGCGCGTGATGGTGGCGCGCCTCGCGTGCACGCCTCCCGAGACAGCTGTCTGCACTTCCTCGATTCTCGCGCGCGTATTCTTTTTTGACCCGATTTTCGAGGGCAGTTTTGGAGGTCTTCTGGAACTCAAAATGGGTCATGCAGCATATCTCCGGAAAGCTCTCGACGTCCTCTTTCCAACGGTATAAAGTTTGCATGAATCGGAGTTCGGATGAGAGAGTTATGGCTCCCGGAAGTCGGGGTGTCGGAGCTGTTTTCGTGCACTTTTCCGGTGAAGATTCCGATCAAACGGGGGATGCTCTCGGCGAACCGAGAGTTCCACGTCGTAGCTGGAGTCGTTATCTTTCCAACGCACCCGGGCTCATAGATCAACTTGTTGCGAGCCGGAAAGACTCTGCGCGCGAAGGCGGCTGTCCGGGAGGAAAAACGCGTTTTACTCCCAGCGCGTCTTTTTCTCAAATCTTGTCCCAGTTCGCGCGCATATTTGACCTAGCTCCCGATGTCATATTTCGACGTTCTTGGTACCGTTGGAAAGCTTGCGCTGCCTACTTTTGCAAGGTTCCGGATTTGCGGAAATCCGAGCTTGGACTTGTGAGATATGGCCTCCGCGAACAGAGGCCACCGGGGTGTTTTTGGTCCGTTTGAGGGCAGTTTTCCGATCGGGATTCCGGCTAGCCCCGGTAAATTCTTGGCGATCCGAGAGTTCCTCGTCGTGCATGAATGTGTCCTCTTTCCAACGCACCCGGGCTTGTAGATCAACTTGTTGCGAGTCAGGAAGACTCTGCGCGCAAGCGTGGCAACGTCGGTGGAAAAATTCCGGAACCTTCAGCAAAACCTTATTTCGTCAGCCTGTTTTCACGCGCATGGTAGATATAGCTCCCGATGTCGGATTTCGACGATCTTGGTATCGTCGGAAAGCTTATGCTACCTATTTTCCAAAGGTATAGGCCTTGCACAGAGGCGAGCTTGGGTTCGTAAGATATGATCCTGCGAACGGAGGCCGTTGGAATGTTCCTTATGCCAAGGGGTCATCTTCTGACTGAGATTCCGGCTTGACCGGAGGAGCTCTTGACGATCCGAAAGTTGCGTGTGGTAGCTGAAGTGAACCTCTTGCCTAAGGGTCTTGGCTCGTGGACCAAGTTGCAAGGGGTCGGAGAGAATCTTTGCGCAAACGTTGCCTCCCAAATAGGCTGTTTTGTCAACAACACTTAGCAAAATTTGGCTAAGTGTTGGACCGTTTTTTCGCAGTTTTGACCATAACTTCCTCGTTTCTCGTCCGTTTTGGGCCCGTAAAGTATCGAATCGAAGCTCTCATTACGTTCTTCAGAATGGTCCAGGAGCGGTCAGTTCGATTCAGCTTTCGGTCTGGTCAACAGTCAGGTCAAACCTTGGTCAAACTTGGTCAACCTTGGTCGAATTTGGTCAAAACTCTCCAAACTCTGGGAAATGTATCCCGGACCGCATTTCGAGGGTTTTTGGGCCAGATGGACCCTAGTCGGGCTGGGAACGGCTCGGTCAAACCTCGGTCAAACTTCGGTCAACCCTGGTCACTTGGTCAACTTGGTCAACCCTGGTCAAACCTTGGGAAATGTGTCCCGGACCTTCTCCTTAGGAGTGTTTGATGCGACCAGGCTTCGTTGGATCATGCGGGCTGGGTCCGGGTCGCCCCGTCTTGCGTGCCGACACCCGAGAAAATCCCGTGGGTAAAAATGGGGTTATGACAGTTGCCCCTTCTTTGTTTGGCGTTTCTTGGTACAAGGAACGTCGGACAAAGAATAAATGACTCGATTTTTGCCCGCTCGGATTTTCCCGGTTTCCATGTTCTCTTACGGTTGCTACGCAGCTTGTCTCGGTTTGCGTATCGGTCCTTCCGGGGTTCAAATGGACATTCCGAGGGTTGAGAGTGATCAAACGATGTGTGGGGAGGTGGTTCGTGGCTCGAAAGGGTCGTTTGGCGTGGAGGTGGGGGCTGGTGCGTGATCATCACGCGCCGCGCGTGATGATGGCGCGCTCGGCCCCACCTTAAAACACGCCGCGCGCCCTTTCGCTCTCATTTCGTCCCTTTTTCTTCCTTTTCGCTCTCTGGACCCCACTTCGCCCTCTCTGCTCTTTTGCTCATATCTTGCTATCCAGGACTCCGATTGACGCGCTGTTTTCACCTACGCGCTCTACGAGTAAGCATCTTCCCATCCCTG
>OU015764.1:39964445-39992576 GCA_907173295.1 Fagus sylvatica | reverse complement strand
TAAAAACGTGGTTTGGAAATTCATGATTTTCAAATCCAGGAGGTTGTTCTACATAAACTTCTTCGGCAATAAAACCATTTAAAAAGGCACTTTTGACATCCATTTGAAATAATTTAAAATTTTTAAAACATGCAAAAGCAAGTAACATGCGTATAGCTTCTAATCTAGCAACTGGAGCATAAGTCTCTCCATAATCAATACCTTCCTCTTGATTATAACCTTGAGCGACTAACCTTGCTTTGTTCCTTACTATTATACCTTCTTCATCCTTTTTGTTTCGGAATACCCATTTTGTACCAATGACGGAGTGGTCCTTGGGTCTAGGTGCAAGAGTCCATACCTTGTTTCTTTCAAATTGGTTTAGCTCTTCTTGCATTGCCAAGATCCATGATTCATCTTCAATAGCTTCATTTATGTTCTTTGGTTCAATTTGTGAGAGAAACGCCATGTTGTTGCAGATGTTCCTTGAGCTTTGATCTTGTGCTTACTCCATGTTCAATTTCACCAATGATCAATTCTTTAGGATGACTATGGACTACGTTCCAACTTTTTGGTAATTCTTCATTGTTGGTTGGAGGAAGCGCTTTTTCTTCATCTTTTGGTTCATCTACTTGATCTTTGACTTTTTCACTTAAATCAACTTGGTTAGATGAACTAGCTTTATTTTCAAGAGAAATTGGCTCATCATCACAATTATTTTTTATATGGAATGGATTAGTTTCATCAAAAACAACATGCATAGATTCATCAACAACCATAGTTCGTTTATTGAACACTCTATATGCTTTACTATTTGTAGAATAACCAAGGAATATACCTTCATCGGATTTAGCATCGAATTTACCAAGATTATCTCTATCATTCAATACAAAGCACTTACATCCAAAAACTTTGAAATATCCAATGTTAGGTTTTCGATTATTCCATAGTTCATAAGGAGTTTTATTTAAAGTGTTTCTAATGATGGTTCTATTTATAACATAGCAAGCGGTGTTAACAGCTTCAGCCCAAAAGTATTGAGGTAAATTATGTTCATTAAGCATAGTTCTAGACATTTCTTGAAGTGATCTATTTTTACGTTCTACTACTCCATTTTGTTGAGGAGTACGAGGTGCCGAGAAATTGTGTCCAAAACCATTTTGATCACAATATAGTTCAATATCTTGATTATCAAATTCTCTACCTCTATCACTTCTAACATTGTTAATTGTATAACCTTTTTCATTTTGAATTCTTCTACAATGTTTAACAAATGCTTTATGAGCTTCATTTTTGTGAGCAAGAAATAATACCCATGTATAGCGAGAGTAATCATCAACAATTACAAATGCATACAATTTGCCACTTAAGCTAGCGGTTCTAATAGGACCAAATAAATCCATATGCAATAGTTCTAGAGGTCTTGAAGTAGAAATAACTTTCTTTTTCTTAAAAGATGATTTAGTTTGTTTACCTAGTTGACATGCATCACATATTTTATCTTTAACAAATTTAGTAACCGGCAAGCCTTTTACTAAATCAAGTTTAGACAATTTTGAGAGTAATTCCATATTGGCATGTCCTAATCTTCTATGCCACAACCAACTATTTTCATTTATGGCAGCAAGGCAAATTGATTCTTTTGAAGTCATATTATCAAAATCAATAGTGTAGACATTTTCATTTCTAAATGCCACAAATAAAACTTGATTATCAATTTCATTTACTATAATGCACATGATTGATTTAAATATTACATTATAGCCTTTATCACACAATTGGCTAATACTTAGCAAGTTATGTTTCAAACCATCAACCAAGAGAACATCTTCAATAACAAGAGAATGTGTTTTACCAATATTACCTATACCGATGATCTTTCCTTTTGAGTTATCACCGAATTTGACATTTCCTCCATCTTTTAGAGTAAGAGAAGTGAACTTGTTTTTGTCACCTGTCATATGCCTTGAACATCCACTGTCAAGAAACCACTTCTTCTTGGTAGATTTGGATATCAAGCATACCTACAAAACAATTTTAAGTAACTCTTTTTGGTACCCAAATCTTCTTGGGTCCTCTTGGGTTAGTTGGTGGTGAGGTTCCTTTAATAATCCAAATCATATTTTTCATAGGACATGTATGAATATTATGCCCTATTTTTCCACAATGTTTACATATGGGAGATTTCAAGAGGTTTTCATTAATGAAAAATTTTTGATAATGTTTTTCTTTTATTTTCGGGTTATATCCAATACCCGCTTTGTCAAAAACACATCTTTGACTACCCAACAAATTATCCAAATTTTTCTTTCCATTTGTAAAGTTAGTCAAAATTTTAGTTAAGTTTTCAACCTTGAGTTTTAGTTCTTTATTTTCATTAATCAAAAGATTTGAATTGTGAACAATTTGTGATGATGTTTCCACATCATTTGCTTTCATTTTCTCAATAAAATTTTGTGACTTAACTTCCAACTTAATTATTTCTTCTTCTAAAAACAGATTTTTATCATTCAAAGAATTAATTTGTTTTTCTAGAATTTCATTTTTGTTTTTCAAATCATTTAATTCGTTTGAAAGAGATGTGACTTTCTTTTTAAAAGCTTTATTTTTCAAAACATTTTTCTCAAATTCTTCAACCAATTCTTCAAAAGCATTTTGTAATTCATCATAGCTATAAGATTCATCATCTAAAGAATTAAGTTTAGAAGTTACCTCATCTCCATGTGCCATTAAGCAAAGATCTTCGGTGGCGCTTTCATCGTCATTAAATGCTAGCGGACAAAAGCTTGCGTGCTCATCCTCACTTATGTTGGATTCATTTATGTATCCCAAAAGACAAAGATTTGCCACTTCATTGTCACTTGAGTTGTTATCCGAATCACTTTCATCGGAGTCATCCCAAGTTACCTTTAGAGCTTTCTTTTTGTACTTCATTTTCTCTTTGTTTACTTGAGGACACTCATTTTTGTAATGCCCCTGCTTCTTGCATTTGTAGCAGGTAGGAGTTTCAGTTTTGCTTGATTCTCCTTTATTTTCTCCTTTCTTAGGGAATCTTCTTCCAAACCCCTTTTTCTTCTTTAAGAACTTTTTGAAGTTTCTAGTCATCAGGGCAATTTCTTCTTCTTCATCTCTTTCCTCTTCACTATTGTCGTGGTCATGATGAGAGGATTTGAGGGCGAAGTTTTTCTTTGGTTTGACTTCTTCTTCCTCCACTTTACTATTCATTTCAAGCTCATACGTCATAAGTGATCCGAATAGTTCTTCTAAGGTCAACACCTTAAGATCTCTAGCTTCAGAAATTGCTGTCATCTTTGCTTCCCACCTCTTTGGTAATGACCTGAGAATTTTTCTCACATTTTCTTGGTTAGTATAAATTTTTCCAAGGGCCTTCAAGCTATTCACAATATTAGTAAACCTAGTAGACATTTCACTAATATTTTCATCTTTCTTCATAACAAACAATTCATATTCATGGACAAGCATGTTCATTTTAGATTCCTTAACTTGATTAGTTCCTTCATAAGTAACTTCAAGTTTGTCCCAAATTTCTTTAGCCGAGTCACAACCCGAGACTCTATTGTATTCAATTGGGTCAAGAGCACAATATAAAGTACTCATAGCTTTACAATTTAATTCAATGAGTCTTACATCAGCCTCATTCCATTCACTTTCTAATTTTGCTAAGGTTGCTCCTTCCACAGTTTTTGTGGGAATATGAGGACCATTTGCAATGATTCTCCAAACATGATAGTCTTGACCCTTAATATACATGATCATTCTATTTTTCCAATAGCCATAATCACTACCAATGAATAAAGGTGGTCTATGAGTAGATTGACCTTCAAGCATTTGAGGTCTAGGTGTGTTTGCCATGATCTTAACTCTAAGATTGTTAAATCTATATGTAGAGCCTTGGCTCTGATACCAATTGTTACCCAAATATCAACCTAAGAGGGGGGGTGATTTAGGTTGAGGCAAACTTTTTCGATTTAAATGCGGAATTAAAAACTATCTTCAAATAGCAAATGTTGATTTAGCAAATGTTTGATCACAATTCAATTGCAATATAAATATGATATGAAATCAAGCACAAGTATATATATAAGCAATTAAATATGTAAGAGATAGAGAGAGAGAAAATCAAACACGATGATTGTTATCGAGGTTCGGCTCCCGTGCCTACGTCCCCGCCTCAAGAACACTTCTTGAGGATTCCCAAATCCACTATTTGACAATCTTCTTTCGGGTGAAGATAAAACCGTTACAAATCTTCCTTACACAGTGAAGAGTAACCACCGAGTGAAAAATCCTTTTCACTCCTTAGGATTTATACCAAAACCCTAACAAAATACTCACAGGTTTCAACAAAGTATTTGTTGTACAAGATAAGGCTCTCTCAAAGAGTAATTGTACACAATATGCTCACTCTAATAGTATATCAAGGATTTGATCAATATGGCTCAAAAAGTGTTTAGAGAAATTTTCAATCAAGGATTTTGAATGATATGAAAATATAAGCTTGAGAAGGATGGATTGATGTATAAGATGTTATCTTTTCTATCTTTGATTTCTCTTGTATGCTTGATGTTTAGAAATGAAGAAAGGGTAGTATTTATAGCCATCATGTTGTCTTGCATTCTTCTTGATTTTCAATCAATCAATTTGTTTTCTTTGAAAACTTTTCTTCTTAAGATTTTTCAACCATAATTGATATGGTTGTCTTGCATGTGAAATTCAATCAATCAAATTTGTCTTTGAAGACTTTAAGAGATTTTTCAATTGATATGGTTGTCTTATATTTGAATTTCAACCAATCAAGTTGTCTTTGAAGACTTTAAGAGATTTTTCAATTGATATGGTTGTCTTATATTTGAATTTCAACCAATCAAATTTGTCTTTGAAAACTTTAAGAGATTTTTCAATTGATATGGTTGTCTTATATTTGAATTTCAACCAATCAAGTTGTCTTTGAAAACTTTAAGAGATTTTTCAATTGATATGGTTGTCTTATATTTGAATTTCAACCAATCAAGTTTGTCTTTGAAAACTTTAAGAGATTTTTCAATTGATATGGTTGTCTTATATTTGAATTTCAACCAATCAAATTTGTCTTTGAAAACTTTAAGAGATTTTTCAATTGATATGGTTGTCTTATATTTGAATTTCAACCAATCAAGTTGTCTTTGAAAACTTTAAGAGATTTTTCAATTGATATGGTTGTCTTATATTTGAATTTCAACCAATCAAGTTGTCTTTGAAAACTTTAAAAGATTTTTCAATTGATATGGTTGTCTTACATTTGAATTTCAACCAATCAAGTTTGTCTTTGAAAACTTTAAGAGATTTTTCAATTGAAGTTGGTTTTAAAGTTGAGCCTTAAAGATCAAATCTTAATAAACTTTACAAAACCTAACTCTTACTTCTCATATGTCTCGGATCATTGTCTTTGAGCTTGATTTCTTTGTCTTGAGTCTTGATGACTTTGATCTTCAATGTGTTTGCAACTTATCAACTTTGCATTTGCTTGATATTTGAATTGGCCATCTTGGTCCAATTAAATCAATAGTCAAAATTAAGCTTTAAAACATAAATCATTAGTTCATATGAAAATATCATTAATGAACAACTTAAAATCATGGTTATCATCAAAACTACATGAATGTCCTTGGATTAATTAGCCAATTAATAATTATTGAAACCTTGAGGCTAACAAAAGAGTCTAATCAAAACCAAATGAGGTCAAATAGCACTTACCATTCTTGGTATATTGCTCGACCAAATTTGGGACATTTGTCCATAATAAAAACCAACAAACCTAGGTTTAGCAAATAAAGGGAACACTAGAAGAGAGGTAACCGTTTTCTTAAACGGATGTCGTGGGGTGCCTAACACCTTCCCCACGCATAAGCAAACCCCCGAACCTATCTCTGGTTCAAGACCATTTAGTTTTAAATGTCTAAACAAGATAAAATCTATTAGACATAGGTGCCCAATCACACCTTAAAATTTCCCATGATTGGTGGCGACTCCAAATTTGTGCTTACACGCACACACGTACACAGGTTCCCACACACACACATAACTCATATCTCGAAACGGAAAAGAGATAGAGATCACACACGACACTCGCCAAATGGGGGTCGGTATCTAGGAAAAAATATAAATAAAAAATAGATAATTTTTCCGCCGGTGTCGACATATATTGTGCTCTCGACCCAAATGAATTCAATAGTGTCTCGAGTTGTTACTCGTCTAAAGAAATTTGGGATAAACTTGAAGTTACCTATGAAGGAACAAGTCAAGTTAAGGAATCTAAGATGAGCATGCTTGTTCATGAATATGAATTGTTTTTAATGAAAAAAGATGAAAATATAAGTGAAATGTCTACTAGATTTACTAATATTATAAATTTTTTGAAATCTCTTGGAAAAGTTTTTACTAATGAAGAAAATGTGAGAAAGATCCTTAGGTCATTGCTAAAAAGATGGGAAGCAAAGAAGACAACAATTTTCGCAGCTAGAGATCTGAAAGTGCTATCATTAGATGAGCTTGTGGGATCACTTATGACGTATGAACTTGAGATGAATAGCAACGTGGAAGAAGAAGAAGTCAAACCAAAGAAAAAATTTGCTCTCAAATCCTCTCATCATGACCACAACAATAGTGAAGAGGAAAGTGATGAAGAAGAAGAACTTGCCTTGATAACTAGAAATTTCAAAAGTTCTTAAAGAGGAAAAAGTCATTTAGAAGAAGATTGTCTAAGAGAGATGAAAACAAAGGAGAATCTAGAAAGAAGGAGCCTCTTATTTGCTACAAATGCAATAAGCCGGGATTGTCGACACCGGCGGAAAAATGACCTAAAAGTTAGGTCTTTACTTTTTCCTAGATCCCGACCCCCATTTGGCGAAGTGTGTGTGTGATCTCTATCTTTTTTCCATTTCAAGATATGAGTTGTGTGTGTGTGTGGGAACATATGTACGTGTGTGCGTGTGAGCACAAATTTGGAGTCGCCACCAACCATGGGAAATTTAAGGTGTGATTGGGCACCTATGTCTAATAGATTTTATCTTATTTAGACATTTAAAACAAAATGGTCTTGAACCAGAGATGGGTTCGGGGGTTTGCTTATGCGTGGGGAAGGTGTTAGGCACCCCACGACATCCGTTTAAGAAAACGGTTACCTCCCTTCTAGTGTTCCCTTTATTTGCTAAGCCTAGGTTTGTTGGTTTTAATTATGAACAAATGTCCCAAATTCCGTCGTGCAATGTACCAAGAATGGCAAATGCAATTTGACTTTATTTGGTTTTGATTAGACTCTTTATTTTACCGTCCCTCATTGTCATAACCCTATTTTTACCCCCAGGATTTTCTCAGGTGTCGACACGCAAAACGAGACAGCCCGAACCAAGTCGGCCTGATCCGACGAGGGCTCGCCACATCAAATAACCTCAAAACGGGATTTGGGGCACATTTCCCAAAATTTGACCAAGTTTGACCAGGGTTGACCAAGTTTGACCAGAGTTGACCAAGTTTGACCAAGCCGTTTTTGACCCGACTGGGGTCCACTATACCCAAAAACCCTCAAAACGTGGTCCGGGATACACTTCCCAGAGTTCGGAGAGCTTTGACCAAGTTTGACCAAGTTTGACTAAGGTTGACCAAGTTTGACCGAGGTTTGACCGAACTGTTGACCAGACCGAAAGCTGGATTGGACTGACCGCCCCCTGACCAATGTGTAGATCATGTCAAGAGCTTTAATTCGATACTTTACGGGTAAAAAACGGACGAGAAACGAGGGAGTTACGGGCAAAACTATGAAAAACAGTCCAATACTTAGCCAAATTTTGCTAAGTGTTGTTGACAAAACAACCTCTTTGGGAGGCAGCGTTTGCACGTGGGTTCTTTCCAGCCGGTGGCAACTTGGTCTGCAAGTTGAAACCTTTAAGCAAGAGGGTTACTTCAACTATGGCGTGCAACTCCCGGATCGCCAAGAGCTCCTCCGATCAAGCCGGAATCTTAATCAGAAAACGACCCCTCGGCATAAGGAACATTCCAACGACCTCTGTTCACGAGATCATATCTCGCGAACCCAAGTTCGCCTCTATGCAAGGCCTATACCTTTAGAAAGTAAGTATCACGAGCTTTCTGGCGACACCAAGATCGCCGAAATCTGACATCGAGAGCTACGTTTACCATGCGCACGAAAACAGGTCGACGAAATAAGGCTATGCTGAAAATTCCAGAACTTTTCCCCCGACGTTACCACACTTGCGCGCAGAGTCTTTCTGACTCACAACAAGTTGATCCACGAGCCTGGGTACGTTGAAAAGAGGACACGTTCACGCATAGTGTGGAACTCTCGGATCGTCAAGATTTACCCAGGTCTAGCCGGAATCCCGATCGGAAAAATGTCCTCCGACGGACCAAAAACACTCTGGTGGCCCCTGTTCGCGGAACCATATCTCGCGAACCCAAGTTTGGTTTCTCGTAAGTCCAAAACTTTAAGGGAGAGGGTAGTGCAAGTTTTCCAACGGTACCAAGAACGTCGAAATCCGACGTCGGGAGTTAGGTCAAATATGTGTGCGAACGCAGACAAAAAAGTAAAGAAAAACGCGCCGGAGATCAGACGCGTTTTTCTCCCGGACAACCGCCTTCGCACGCAGAGTCTTCCCGACTCACAACAAGTTGATCCATGAGCCCGGGTGCGTTAGAAAGATAATGACTCCAGCTATGACGTGCAACTCTCAGTTCGCCGATAGCTTCCCCCGTTTGACCGGAATCTTCGCCTGAAAAATGCGCAAAAACAGCTCCGGCACCCCGACTTTCGGGAGTCATAACTCTCCCATCCGAACTCTGATTCACACAAACTTTATATCGTTGGAAAGTAGACGTCGAGAGCTTTCCGACGATATGCTGCATGACCCATTTTGAATACCAGAAGGCCTCCAAAATAGCCCTCGAAAATCGGGCCAAAAAAAGGTACTCGCGCGAGAACCGAAGAGGATTCGGTGGAGGGGCTGCATGGCGGATAAGACTGCCACATGGCAGTTGTACGAACTCGCGCGGGATGGTCACGCGCCGCGCGCCATGGTCCTGCGTGAGGCATGCAGCTCCGCCTATAAATAAAGCCATACCCCCCCCACTTCCAGCACAAGTTTGCTCGGCTCTAGGCCTCTTTGAGCGTTAGAATAGGCAGAAATAGGGGTTTTGGGGTTCCTGAGAGGGGGTTTTTGGGTAGTTTTAGAGTGAAAGACTCCTCTCTAGGTACTCTCTCTCTCTAAGCTCTTTCTCTCTCCTCTCTCCTCTCTTTTTTTATCTTTTTAGTGGAGGTGACTAGTGATGATCCCTAAAATGGGAAGGGATTCACAAGGATCCACTCTTGTTTATGTTTATTAATTCATTTATGTTCTATTTATGCTTTTTAGTTCATTTTAGTTCATTTATGCTCTCCTAGTTCATTTATTGCCTTGTTTATTGTTTTATTTATATGCTTTGAGTTATTTATTGTCCTCATTTGTAGATCTGAGTATATTTATCGCTTTGTTTACATTTACTACGTTGTGAATATTATATTGTGATTATTCCTTCCCCCCCGTGTATTTGGAGCGTGAAAATCCTTAGTTGGTCTTGGTGGATTATGTAAGACTTCAAAGAGGCATTAACAACCATGTAAACCCACGAGGCATTGGATCCAAGAACACAACCCCCATGTCCGAATTTCGTCATTTATTATTTTTCTACGTTGTGAATATTATATTGTGATTATCCCTTCCCCCCGTGTATTTGGGTAAGACAATCCCGAGTGGCTTTGGTGGATTATATAAGCCCTCTATGAGGCCTTAACAACCATGCTAGCCCATAAGGTATTCAACCCAAGAGCACACCCCCTTTGTTAAATACCGTCATTTATCACTTTACTACGTTATAAATGCTTATTATTTATTCCCTTTTTCCCTTTTGAGAAATGGGCGTGATAATCCCGATTGGTCGTGGTGGATTATGTAAGACCTCAACGAGGCATTAACCACCACGTAATCCCATAAGACATTGGATCCATAAAAAACCCCCTAGCTTTAGATTCATTATTGTTTTAAATATGTTTATTGCTCTCATTTGTAGATCTGAATATATTTATTGCTTTGTTTACATTTACTATGTACTGTGAATATTATATTGTTATTATCCCTTCTCCCTGTGAATTTGGGCGTGAAAATCCTTAGTTGGTCTTGGCGGATTATGTAAGACCTCAAAGAGGCATTAACAACCATGTAAACCCACGAGGCATAGGATCCAAGAACACAACCCCCATGTCTAAATTCCGTCATTTATTATTTTACTACGTTGTGAATATTGTTATTTTCTCCCCCTTTTTCTCTTGTGATTTGGGTGTGATAATCCCGATTGGTCGTGGTAGATTATGTGAGACCTCAACGAGGCATTAACAACCACATAAATCCATGAGGCGTTGGACCCACGAAAATCCTTTATTTTAAACCCCGTTATTTTCGTCATTTACAATATTGTTGTAATTATTGTCCATTTTTCTATTTTGATTTGGGCATGAAAACACCGAACGGTCTTAGAGGTTTTAGATAAGTCTTTCAATAACACTAAACCCCATGTAAATCCATGAGGTGTTGGACCTCGAAATTACCAACATATTTTCAAAAACGATTTTCACTCATATAAGTCCTATTCAGCCTCGTGGGTTTAGGTAAATCTTTCAAATAGTACTAAACCTTCGTGGAAGCCCGAGAGGCATTGAAACCCCCCTTTAAAATGATTTTCACTCATATAAGTCTTATTCGGCCTCGTGGGTTTAGGTAAATCTTTCAAATAGTACTAAACCTTCATGTAAGCCCAAGAGGCATTGAAATCCCCCTTTAAAATGATTTTCATTCATTTAAGTCCTATTCAGCCTCGAAGGTTTAGGTAAGTCTTTCAAATAGCACTAACCCTTTGTGTAAGCCCGAGAGGCATTGAATTCTCTTCTAAAATTGCCTTATTTTATTCATGTAAACCCTAAGGTGGTGTCGAGATTCGAATAAGCTTTTCAAATAGCATCGAATCCCGACCCCACGAGGTCTTGACCCTTTCCCTAAAAATTCTCATGTTATCATAGATTACACTTTTGATTAAGTGTTGTATTTATGTCATTTCACATTTATGATTAATGTGCTGCGAACATGCCATAATCATCCCATACTTGTCATTTTAGTAATTTATGTGTTGCAACCATGCCGTTGTCGACACCGGCGGAAAATCTATTATTCTTTTTATTTTTTATTTTCCTAGATACCGACCCCCATTTGGCGAGTGTGTGTGTGATCTCTATCTCTTTTCCGTTTCGAGATATGAGTTGTGTGTGTGTGTGGGAACTTGTGTACGTGTGTGCGTGTGAGCACAAATTTGGAGTCGCCACCAACCATGGGAAATTTTAAGGTGTGGTTGGGCACCTATGTCTAATAGATTTGATCTAATTTAGACATTTAAAACTAAATGGTCTTGAACCAGAGATAGGTTCGGGGGTTTGCTTATGCGTGGGGAAGGTGTTAGGCACCCCACGACATCCGTTTTAAGAAAACGGTTACCTCCTTCCTAATGTTTTCTTTTATTTGCTAAGCCTAAGTTTGTTGGTTTTAATTATGAACAAATGTCCCGATTTCCGTCGTACGATATACCAAAAATGGCAAACGTAATATGACTTCGTTCGGTTTTGATTAGACTCTTTATTTCACCATTCTTTATCTTTGTATCTTTTAGGTTTCCGGGCATTTCAATGGTAGGATGTACTTGAAATCCTAACACCTAGTGCCGGGACAAACAATTAATGTTTTTGGTGCCATATTCGGGATCTCTTTACCCTTGATTTCCAAGAGTAAAGCGGTCCGTCAAATGGCGGGGTTTTGGATGATTAATTCACACTTTGGGGAATTTTAGACCATGATCCTATGGGAGTTAGAACGTGTAGAATCCCTTACACGAAAGCACGTACCAGCCACGCCCCCGTGTAAAGGACTCATACCTTCGTTTCTAACGCCCACATTACCATGTTTACTCTTTTTAAAGTTTTCATGGCAAAGTGTATTTTAATCACATTTTATATCAAAGCGATAAACAATCAAGCAAGTAATCACGGCATATTCACAGCACATAAATTACAAGAAAGAATATGAAAGCCAATAAAATGTTCAAACAAGTAATCACGGCATGTTCGCAGCACATAAATCACAAGTATGACATAATGGGATGATCATGGTATGTTAGCAGTACATCAATCATAAGTATGAAATGACATAAATGCAACATTTATTTGAAATGGCAAAGTGCAATTCATGAGAATTTTTGGAAAAGGGTCAAGACCTCGTGGGGCCGGGATTTGATGCTATTCGAAAGGCTTATTCAAATCTCGACACCACCTTAGGATTTACATGAATAAAACAAGGCAATTTTTAGAAGAGGATTCAATGCCTTTTCGGGCTTACACGGGGTTTTAGTACTATTTGAAAAGATTTACCTAAACCCGCGAAGCCAAATAGGACTTATATGAGAAAAATTGTTTTGGAAATGAGTTTCAACGCCTTTTCGGGCTTACACGGGGGTTTAGTACTATTTGAAAAGATTTACCTAAACCCGCGAAGCCAAATAGGACTTAAATGAGAAAAATTGTTTTGGAAATGAGTTTCAACGCCTTTTCGGGCTTACACGGGGGTTTAGTACTATTTGAAAAGATTTACCTAAACCCGCGAAGCCAAATAGGACTTATATAGGAAAAAATGTTTTGGAAATGAGTTTCAATGCCTTTTCGGGCTTACACGGGGGTCTAGTACTATTTGAAAAGATTTACCTAAACCCGCGAAGCCAAATAGGACTCAAATGAGAAAGATTATTTTGAAAAGTATGTTTGCAATTTACGGGTCCAACGCCTCATGGATTGACATGGGGTTTAGTGCTATTGAAAGACTTACCTAAAACCACCAATACCGTTCGGTATTTTCACACCCAAATTACAAAGAAAAAATGGGGGGAATAACAATATTCACAATATAATATTCATAACGTAATAAATGTAAATAAAGCGATAAATGACAATATTTAAACATGGGGGATGTATTTTTCGGGTCAAATACCTCGTAGGCTAACAAGGTTGTTACGGCCTCGTTAGAGGTCTTACGCAACTGAGCCAAAGCTACTCAATATTTGCCGTACTAAAACACAAGGACCGGTGTATTTTTCGGGTCAAGACCTCGTGGGCTAACATGGTTGTCACGGCCTCGTTAGAGGTCTTACGCGAGCCGCCAAAGCCACTCAATATTGCCGTACTAAAACACACCGGGGGAGGGGGGTAATCACAACAATATATATATTCACAAGTACGTAGTAAATGTAAATAAAGCGATAAATGACTAGAAAATGTAAATAAAGCGATAAATGACTAGAAAATGTAAATAAAGCGATAAATGACTAGAAAATGTAAATAAAGCGATAAATGACTAGAAAATGTAAATAAAGCGATAAATGACTAGAAAATGTAAATAAAGCGATAAATGACTAGAAAATGTAAATAAAGCATAAATGACTAGAAAATGTAAATAAAACATAAATGAACTAAAGAATGTAAGAGAGAGAGAGGGGGGGGAAGATGAGGAGAGGTTAGAGAGAGAAGCACCTAATAGATGCTTCTCACTCTAAAAACCCCCCAAAATCCCAAAGGAAAAAGTTTAGAGAGAGAAAGAGCTTAGAGAGAGAGAGATTACCTAGAGAGGAGTCTCTCTCTCTAAAACTACCCAAGAAACCCTTCCTAAACCCTCTAAAACCCCTATTTCTGCCTATTCTAACGCTCAAGGAGCCTAGAGCCCGAGCAAAATTGTGTGTAAATGAGAGGGGGGGGAGGTCTTATTTATAGGGGGGCGTGCACGCGGGGCGCGCCATGATTGCGCGCGGCGCGTGATGGTGGCGCGCCTCGCGTGCACGCCTCCCGAGACAGCTGTCTGCACTTCCTCGATTCTCGCGCGCGTATTCTTTTTTGACCCGATTTTCGAGGGCAGTTTTGGAGGTCTTCTGGAACTCAAAATGGGTCATGCAGCATATCTCCGGAAATCTCTCGACGTCCTCTTTCCAACGGTACAAAGTTTGCATGGATCGGAGTTCGGATGAGAGAGTTATGGCTCCCGGAAGTCGGGGTGTCGGAGTTGTTTTCGTGCACTTTTCCGGTGAAGATTCCGATCAAACGGGGGATGCTCTCGGCGAACCGAGAGTTCCACGTTGTAGCTGGAGTCGTTATCTTTCCAACGCACCCGGGCTCATAGATCAACTTGTTGCGAGCCGGAAAGACTCTGCGCGCGAAGGCGGCTGTCCGGGAGGAAAAACGCGTTTTACTCCCAGCGCTCTTTTTCTCAAATCTTGTCCCAGTTCGCGCGCATATTTGACCTAACTCCCGATGTCATATTTCGACGCTCTTGGTACCGTTGGAAAGCTTGCGCTGCCTACTTTTGCAAGGTTCCGGATTTGCGGAAATCCGAGCTTGGACTTGTGAGATATGGCTCCGCGAACAGAGGCCATCGGGGTGTTTTTGGTCCGTTTGAGGGCAGTTTTCCGATCGGGATTCCGGCTAGCCCCGGTAACTTCTTGGCGATCCGAGAGTTCCTCGTCGTGCATGAATGTGTCCTCTTTCCAACGCACCCGGTCTTGTAGATCAACTTGTTGCGAGTCAGGAAGACTCTGCGCGCAAGTGTGGCAACGTCGGTGGAAAAATTCCGGAACCTTCAACAAAACCTTATTTCGTCAGCCTGTTTTCACGCGCATGGTAGATATAGCTCCCGATGTCGGATTTCAACGATCTTGGTATCGTCGGAAAGCTTATGCTACCTATTTTCCAAAGGTATAGGTCTTGCACAGAGGCGAGCTTGGGTTCGTAAGATATGATCCTGCGAATGGAGGCCGTTGGAATGTTCCTTATGCCAAGGGGTCATCTTCTGACTGAGATCCCGGCTTGACCGGAGGAGCTCTTGACGATCCGAAAGTTGCGTGTGGTAGCTGAAGTGAACCTCTTGCCTAAGGGTCTTGGCTCGTGGACCAAGTTGCAATGGGTCGGAGAGAATCTTTGCGCAAACGTTGCCTCCCAAATAGGCTGTTTTGTCAACAACACTTAGCAAAATTTGGCTAAGTGTTGGACCGTTTTTTCGCAGTTTTGACCATAACTTCCTCGTTTCTCGTCCGTTTTGGGCCCGTAAAGTATCGAATCGAAGCTCTCATTACGTTCTTCAGAATGGTCCAGGAGCGGTCAGTTCGATTCAGCTTTCGGTCTGGTCAACAGTCAGGTCAAACCTTGGTCAAACTTGGTCAACCTTGGTCGAATTTGGTCAAAACTCTCCAAACTCTGGGAAATGTATCCCAGACCGCATTTCGAGGGTTTTTGGGCCAGATGGACCCTAGTCGGGCTGGGAACGGCTCGGTCAAACCTCGGTCAAACTTCGGTCAGCCCTGGTCAAACTTGGTCAACCTTGGTCAACCCTGGTCAAACCTTGGGAAATGTGTCCCGGACCTTCTCCTTAGGAGTGTTTGATGCGACCAGGCTTCGTTGGATCATGCGGGCTGGGTCCGGGTCCACTTGTCTTGCGTGCCGACACCCGAGAAAATCCCGTGGGTAAAAATGGGGTTATGACAGTTGCCCCTTCTTTGTTTGGCGTTTCTTGGTACAAGGAACGTCGGACAAAGAATAAATGACTCGATTTTTGCCCGCTCGGATTTTCCCGGTTTCCATGTTCTCTTACGGTTGCTACGCAGCTTGTCTCGGTTTGCGTATCGGTCCTTCCGGGGTTCAAATGGACATTCCGAGGGTTGAGAGTGATCAAACGATGTGTGGGGAGGTGGTTCGTGGCTCGAAAGGGTCGTTTGGCGTGGAGGTGGGGGCTGGTGCGTGATCATCACGCGCCGCGCGTGATGATGGCGCGCTCGGCCCCACCTTAAAACACGCCGCGCGCCCTTTCGCTCTCATTTCGTCCCTTTTTCTTCCTTTTCGCTCTCTGGACCCCACTTCGCCCTCTCTGCTCTTTTGCTCATATCTTGCTATCCAGGACTCCGATTGACGCGCTGTTTTCACCTACGCGCTCTACGAGTAAGCATCTTCCCATCCCTGCCATTTATTTCAACTTTAAACGGTCGAAATGTGCTGACATGGTTATTCTCTTTTTTGTGTCTTTTGGTCTTTTTCTCATGATCCAGGACTCCGATCGACGATCAGTTTTCGCCTATACGTCCTACAGGTAAGCACCTTTCCATCCCCACCCTTCTTTTCAGTTTTGAACGGTCGGATTATTTGCTTCCATTTTTGTGTCTTATGTTTTTTTTTTCTTGTGCATTTCTGCTTTTATTTCCTTTTGTTTAACATGTCATTGTATGTTTTGGGGTGTATTACATACTTAGCAAACATGTTAGTGCACAAAAATTGCATTTTATGTAATGAATGTGTGCATGTACAAATGAGCCTTCGTAGACACACATGCACACACATATGTGTTTGGAAACACATGAGATGAGAGATATGAATTTTTTTTTGAGACACCATGTTTATTATGATGCTTGTGTATATTTTTGGGTGCGTTGCCATGTATTTTTTATTTTTATTTATTTTTTTTATTATTATTATTTTTTATTTTTTTTTTTTGGGGCACTACGTCGTGCATTTTTTTGTGAGGCTAATATTTCGAAAATTAAGGGTCAAGCTTGGGATTTGCACAAACTTGGGAGATGTGTATTTTTAGTTGGAGACTTGAAATTTATTCGAGTCTCAAATTGGGTGGTTCAATGGTTTGGCATTCGAATCCAAACACATTGGGGAGGTGATTTGACTTGGGGACTGCCCATGCTGCAAATCGGGTGGTTCAACGGTTTGGAATCTTAGTCCAAACAGGTTGAGGAGTGATCTGACTTGGGGACTGCCCATGCTGCAAATCGGGTGGTTCAACGGTTTGGAATCTTAGTCCAAACAGGTTGAGGAGTGATCTGACTTGGGGACTACCCAAGCTGCAAATCGGGTGGTTCAACGGTTTGGAATCTTAGTCCAAACAGGTTGAGGAGTGATCTGACTTGGGGACTACCCAAGCTGCAAATCGGGTGGTTTCAACGGTTTGGAATCTCAGTCCAAACAGGTTGAGGGGTGATCTGACTTGGGGACTACCCAAGCTGCAAATCGGGTGGTTTCAACGGTTTGGAATCTCAGTCCAAACAGGTTGAGGAGTGATCTGACTTGGGGACTACCCAAGCTGCAAATCGGGTGTTTCAACGGTTTGGAATCTCAGTCCAAACAGGTTGTGTCGACACCGGCGGAAAATCTTCTTTAAGTATTTCTTTTTTATTTTCCTAGATACCGACCCCCATTTGGCGAGTGTTGTGTGTGTTCCTCTATCTCTTTTCCGTTTCGAGATACGAGTTGTGTGTGTGTGGGAACTTGTGTACGTGTGTGCGTGTGAGCACAAATTTGGAGTCGCCACCAATCATGAGAAATTTTAAGGTGTGATTGGGCACCTATGTCTAATAGATTTTACCCTATTTAGACATCTACAACTAAATGGTCTTGAACCAGAGATAGGTTCGGGGGTTTGCTTATGCGTGGGGAAGGTGTTAGGCACCCCACGACATCCGTTTAAGAAAACGGTTACCTCCTTCCTAATGTTTTCTTTATTTGCTAAGCCTAAGTTTGTTGGTTTTTATTATGTACAAATGTCCCGATTTCCGTCGTACGATATACCAAAAATGGCAAACGTAATATGACTTCGTTCGGTTTTGATTAGACTCTTTATTTCACCATCCCTTTTATCTTTGTATCTTTTAAATTTCCGGGCATTTCGGTGGTAGGATATACTTGAAATCCTAACACCTAGTGCCGGGACAAACAATTAATGTTTTTGGTGCCATATTCGGGATCTCTTTACCCTTGATTTCCAAGAGTAAAGCGGTCCGTCAAATGGCGGGGTTTTGGGTGATTAATTCACACTTTGGGGAATTTTAGTCCATGATCCTATGGGAGTTAGAATGTGTAGAATCCCTTACACGAAAGCACGTACCAGCCACGCCCCCGTGTAAAGGACTCATACCTTCGTTTCTAACGCCCACATTACCATGTTTACTCTTTTTAAAGTTTTCATGGCAAAGTGTATTTTAATCACATTTTTATATCAAAGCAATAAACACTCAGACAAGTAATCACGGCATGTTTGCAGCACATAAATCACAAGAATGAGCATGGCATCAAAGTGGTAAAACATTCAATCAAATAATCACGGCATGTTCGCAGCACATAAATTACAAGAATGAATGAGTATGGAATGATCACGGCATGTTTGCAGCACATAAATCATAAGAAGTTCAAATGAGTAATCACGGCATGTTCGCAGCGCATAAATTACTAAAATGACAAGTATGGGACGATTATGGCATGTTGGCAGCATATCAATGAACACAACACTTAATCGAAATGTATTTCATGAGAATTTTTAGGGAAAGGGTCAAGACCTCGTGGGGTCGGGATTCGATGCTATTGAAAGACTTACTCGAATCTCGACACCACCATAGGATTTACATGAATAAAACAAAGCAATTTAAAGAGGGTTTCAATGCCTTTTCGGGCTTACACGAAGGGTTGGTGCTATTGAAAGACTTATCCAAACCTTCGACGCCAAATAGGACTTATATGGTGAAAATCTATTTGAAAACGGGGTTTCAATGCCTTTTCGGGCTTACACGAAGGGTTGGTGCTATTGAAAGACTTATCCAAACCTTCGACGCCACATAGGACTTATATGGGGAAAATCTATTTGAAAACGGGGTTTCAATGCCTTTTCGGGCTTACACGAAGGGTTGGTGCTATTGAAAGACTTATCCAAACCTTCGACGCCAAATAGGACTTAAATGAGAAAATCTATTTGAAAATGGGGTTTCAATGCCTTTTCGGGCTTACACGAAGGGTTGGTGCTATTGAAAGACTTATCCAAACCTTCGACGCCAAATAGGACTTAAATGAGAAAATCTATTTGAAAACGGGGTTTCAATGCCTTTTCGGGCTTACACGAAGGGTTGGTGCTATTGAAAGACTTATCCAAACCTTCGACGCCAAATAGGACTTAAATGAGAAAATCTATTTGAAAATGGGGTTTCAATGCCTTTTCGGGCTTACACGAAGGGTTGGTGCTATTGAAAGACTTATCCAAACCTTCGACGCCAAATAGGACTTAAATGAGAAAATCTATTTGAAAACGGGGTTTCAATGCCTTTTCGGGCTTACACGAAGGGTTGGTGCTATTGAAAGACTTATCCAAACCTTCGACGCCAAATAGGACTTATATGGTGAAAATCATTTTGAAAACATGTTTGCAATTTACGGGTCCAACGCCTCATGGATTTACATGGGGTTTAGTGCTATTGAAAGACTTACCTAAAACCACCAATACCGTTTGGTATTTTCATGCCCAAATCAAAATAACGCAATATGAACAATATTTACAACATAGTAAAAATGGCAAGAAATTTAGAGCATAACGGGAAGCAATAAATTAATGGAATTTACAAGGAGGAGGTTTTGTGGGTCCAATGCCTATGGGATTACGTGATGGTTAACGCCTCTTTGAGGTCTTACATAGCTCACCACGACCAATCGGGATTATCACGCCCATTTTTATGGGAAACAGAGATAATAACAACGCAATATATTCACAAGCGCGTAAAAGTAAATAAAGCGATAAATGTATTCAAAGCATTGCGGAAAGCGATAAATAAATTTAAAGCAAATAATGGACTTAAAAACACGGGATTTTCATGGGTCCAATGCCTTATGGAATTACGTGGTGGTTAAAGCCTCTTTGAGGTCTTACATAGTCCACCACGACCAATCGGGATTATCACGCCCATTTTTATGGGAAACGGAGATAATAACAACGCAATATATTCACAAGCGCGTAAAAGTAAATAAAGCGATAAATGTATTTCAAAGCATTGCGGAAAGCGATAAATAAATTTAAAGCAAATAATGGACTTAAAAACACGGGATTTTCATGGGTCCAATGCCTTATGGAATTACGTGGTGGTTAAAGCCTCTTTGAGGTCTTACATAGTCCACCACGACCAATCGGGATTATCACGCCCAAATCACAAGGGGAAAGAGGAAAATGACAATATTCACAATATGATACGCGCAACATAGTAAATGTAAATAAAGCGGTAAATGACAATATTTAACACATGGGGATGTGTTTTTCGGGTCAAATACCTCGTAGGCTAACAAGGTTGTTACGGCCTCGTTAGAGGTCTTACGCAACTGAGCCAAAGCTACTCAATATTTGCCGTACTAAAACACAAGGGGACCGGTGTATTTTTCGGGTCAAGACCTCGTGGGCTAACATGGTTGTCAACGGCCTCGTTAGAGGTCTTACGCGAGCCGCCAAAGCCACTCAATATTGCCGTACTAAAACACACCGGGGGAAGTGGGGGGAATCACAACAATATATGTATATTCACAAGTACGTAGTAAATGTAAATAAAGCGATAAATGACTAGAAAATGTAAATAAAGCGATAAATGACTAGAAAATGTAAATAAAGCGATAAATGACTAGAAAATGTAAATAAAGCGATAAATATATTCAGATCCACAAATAATAGCAATAAATAACTCAAAGCATATAAATAAAGCAATAAATAGACTAGAAAGTATAAATAAAGCAATAAATATATTCAGATCTACAAATAAGAACATAAATAAAACAATAAATGAACTTAAAGAACATAACAAGAGTGGATCCTTGTGAATCCCTTCCCATTTTAGGGATCATCACTAGTCACCTCCACTAAAAAGGAAAAAAAAGAGAGAGGAGAGGAGAGAGAAAGAGCTTAGAGAGAGAGAGCACCTAGAGAGGAGTCTCTCTCTCTAAAACTACCCAAAAACCCCGCCTAAAACCCCCTAAAACCCCTATTTCTGCCTATTCTAACGCTTGTCATAACCCCATTTTTACCCCCGGGATTTTCTCGGGTGTCGGCGCGCAAAACGAGACAGCCCGAACCAAGCCGGTCTGATCCGACGAGGGCTCGCCGCATCAAATACTCCCAAGAAGAAGGTCCGAGACACATTTCCCAAGGTTTGACCAAGTTTGACTAGGGTTGACCAAGTTTGACTAGGGTTGACCGAAGTTTGACCGAGGTTTGACCGAGCTGTTCCCAGCCCGACTAGGGTCCGCCTTGCCCAGAAACCCTCCAAATGTGTTCCGGGATACATTTCTCAGGGTTCGGAGAATTTTGACCAAGTTTGACCAAGGTTGACCAAGTTTGACCAGGGTTTGACCGGACCGTTGACCAGACCAAAAACTGGATCGAACTGACCACCCCTTGACCAAGGTATAGAGAATATCAAGAGCTTCGATTCCGTACTTTACGGGTCGAAAACGGACGAGAAACGAGAGAGTTGTGGCCAAAACTGCGAAAAAACGGTCCGATACTTAGCCAAATTTTTGGTAAGTATTGTTGACAAAACAGCCTATTTGGGAGGCAACGTTTACGCAAAAATTCTCTCCGACCCGCTGCAACTTGGTCCAAGAGCCAAGACCCTTAGGCAAGAGGTTCACTTCAGCTACCGCATGCAACTTTCGGATCATCAAGAGCTCCTCCGGTCAAGCCGGAATCTCAGCCAAAAGATTGACCCCTTGGCATAAGGAACATTCCGACGGCCTCCGTTCGCAAGATCATATCTTGACGAACCCAAACTCGCCTCTGTGCAAGGCCTGTACCGTTAGAAAAGTAGGTAACGCAAGCTTTCCGACGATACCAAGATCGTCGGAATCCGACATCGGGAGCTACGTCTACCACGCGCGTGAAAACAGGCCGACAAAATAAGGTTTTGCTGAAAGTTCCGGGATTTTCCCACCGACGTTGCCACGCTTGCGCACAGAGTCTTCCTGACTCGCAACAAGTTGATCTGCGAGCCCGGGCACATTGGAAAGAAGACACATCCATGCACGACGTGGAACTCTCGGATCGCCAAGAATTTATCGGGGCCAGCCGGAATCCCGATCGGAAAACTGCCCTCAAACGGACCAAAAACACCCCGGTGGACTCTGCTCGCGGGGCCATATCTCACAAGTCCAAGCTCGGATTCCCGCAAATCCGGAACCTTGCAAAAATAGGCAGCGCAAGCTTTCCGACGGTACCAAGAACGTCAAAATCCGACATCGGGAGCTAGGTCAAATATGCGCGCGAACTGGGACAAGATTTGAGAAAAAACGCGCTGGGAGCAAAACGCATTTTTTCTCCCGGACAGCCGCCTTCGCGCGCAGAGTCTTTCCTGCTCGCAACAAGTTGATCCGCGAGCCCGGGTGCGTTGGAAAGATAATGACTCCGGCTACGACGTGGAACTCTCGGTTCGCCGATAGCATTCCCCGTTTGACCGGAATCTTGCATCGGAAGAGTGCACAAAAACAGCTCCGACACCCCGACTTCCGGGAGCCATAACTCCCTCGTCCGAACTCCGATTCGCGCAAACTTTATATCGTTGGAAAGAGGACGTCGAGAGCTTTCCGACGATATGCCGCATGACCCATTTTGAGTTCCGGAAGACCTCCAAAACTGCCCCCGAAAATCGGATAAAAAAGGGTACGCGCACGGAAATCGAGGAGGATTCGAGGAGCTGCTGGCGTGGAAGGATAAGACTGCCACGTGGCAGTACCTACAACTCGCGCAGGACCGTCATGCGCCGCGCATGATGGTGCATGCGCGAGGCGTGCACGGTTTTCTATAAAACCGACCCTCCCCCCCTCACTTGCAGCACAGTTTTTGCTCGGCTCTAGGCCTCTTTGAGCGTTAGTTTAGGCAGATTTAGGGGTTTTTAGGGGGTTTTAGGAAGGGTTTTGGGTAGTTTTAGAGAGAGAGACTCCTCTCTAGGTAATCTCTCTCTCTCTAAGCTCTTTCTCTCTCCTTCTTTAGGGATTTTGGGGGGTTTTTAGAGTGAGAAGCACCTATTAGGTGCTTCTCTCTCTAACCTCCCCTCATCTTCCCACTCCTCTCTCTCTCTCTCTCTCTCTCTTACATTCTTTAGTTCATTTATTTCATTTATGCTTTACTAGTTTCTTATTTGTCCATTTATTGCTTTATTTACATTTCCTTTGTCATTTATTGCTTTATTTACATTTCTAGTCATTTATCGCTTTCTTTACATTTCTAGTCATTTATCGCTTTCTTTACATTTCTAGTCATTTATCGCTTTATTTACATTTTATACGCACTTGTGAATATTTGTTGTGATACCCCCCCTCCCCCGGTGTGTTTTAGTACGGCAATATTGAGTGGCTTTGGCGGCTCGCGTAAGTCCTCTAACAAAGGCCGTGACAACCATGTTAGCCCACGAGGTCTTGACCCGAAAAATACACCGGTTTCCTCGTGTTTTAGTACGGCAAATATTGAGTAGCTTTGGCTCAGTTGCGTAAGACCTCTAACGAGGCCGTAACAACCTTGTTAGCCTACGAGGTATTTGACCCGAAAAATACATCCCCATGTGTTAAATATTGTCATTTATCGCTTTATTTACATTTACTACGTTGTAAATATTATATTGTGAATATTGTCATTTTCCCATTTTTTTCCCTTTGTGATTTGGGCGTGATAATCCCGATTGGTCGTGGTGGACTATGTAAGACCTCAAAGAGGCTTTAACCACCACGTAATTCCATAGGCATTGGACCCATGAAAATCCCGTGTTTTTAAGTCCATTACTTGCTTTAAATTTATTTATCGCTTTCCGCAATGCTTTAAATACATTTATCGCCTTATTTGCTTTTACGCGCTTGTGAATATATTGCGTTGTTATTATCTCCGTTTCCCATAAAAATGGGCGTGATAATCCCGATTGGTCGTGGTGGACTATTGTAAGACCTCAAAGAGGCATTATCCACCACGTAATTCCATAGGGTATTGGATCCACAAAAACACTCTTTTTCAAACCCGGTTATTTACATTATTTACTACGTTGTTGTAAATATTATTCATTTTTCATTACCTTGATTTGGGCATGAAAATACCAAACGGTATTGGCGGTTTTAGGTAAGTCTTTCAATAGCACTAAACCCCATGTAAATCCATGAGGCGTTGGACCCATAAATTGCAAACATGCTTCTCTAAAACCCTGTTTTCAAATGATTTTCACCATATAAGTCCTATTTGGCGTCGAAGGTTTGGATAAGTCTTTCAATAGCACCAACCCTTCGTGTAAGCCCGAAAAGGCATTGAAACCCCGTTTTCAAACGATTTTCCTCATATAAGTCCTATTTGGCGTCGAAGGTTTGGATAAGTCTTTCAATAGCACCAACCCTTCGTGTAAGCCCGAAAAGGCATTGAAACCCCGTTTTCAAATAGATTTTCTCATATAAGTCCTATTTGGCGTCGAAGGTTTGGATAAGTCTTTCAATAGCACCAACCCTTCGTGTAAGCCCGAAAAGGCATTGAAACCCCCATTTTCAAAATAGATTTTCACCATATAAGTCCTATTTGGCGTCGAAGGTTTGGATAAGTCTTTCAATAGCACCAACCCTTCGTGTAAGCCCGAAAAGGCATTGAAACCCCGTTTTCAAATAGATTTTCTCATATAAGTCCTATTTGGCGTCGAAGGTTTGGATAAGTCTTTCAATAGCACCAACCCTTCGTGTAAGCCCGAAAAGGCATTGAAACCCCGTTTTCAAATAGATTTTCCCCATATAAGTCCTATGTGGCGTTGTCGACACCGGCGGAAAATTTCTTTACTTCTTTAAAAGTAAGTTCTTTTTATTTTCCTAGATACCGACCCCCATTTGGCGAGTGTTGTGTGTGTTCCTCTATCTCTTTTCCGTTTCGAGATACGAGTTGTGTGTGTGTGGGAACTTGTGTACGTGTGTGCATGTGAGCACAAATTTGGAGTCGCCACCAATCATGGGAAATTTTAAGGTGTGATTGGGCACCTATGTCTAATAGATTTTACCCTATTTAGACATCTACAACTAAATGGTCTTGAACCAGAGATAGGTTCGGGGGTTTGCTTATGCGTGGGGAAGGTGTTAGGCACCCCACGACATCCGTTTAAGAAAACGGTTACCTCCTTCCTAATGTTTTCTTTATTTGCTAAGCCTAAGTTTGTTGGTTTTTATTATGTACAAATGTCCCGATTTCCGTCGTACGATATACCAAAAATGGCAAACGTAATATGACTTCGTTCGGTTTTGATTAGACTCTTTATTTCACCATCCCTTTTATCTTTGTATCTTTTAAATTTCCGGGCATTTCGGTGGTAGGATATACTTGAAATCCTAACACCTAGTGCCGGGACAAACAATTAATGTTTTTTGTGCCATATTCGGGATCTCTTTACCCTTGATTTCCAAGAGTAAAGCGGTCCGTCAAATGGCGGGGTTTTGGGTGATTAATTCACACTTTGGGGAATTTTAGACCATGATCCTATGGGAGTTAGAACGTGTAGAATTCTTTACACGAAAGCACGTACCAGCCACGCCCCCGTGTAAAGGACTCATACCTTCGTTTCTAACGCCCACATTACCATGTTTACTCTTTTTAAAGTTTTCATGGCAAAGTGTATTTTAATCACATTTTTATATCAAAGCAATAAACAATCAAGCAAGTATCAAGATGGTAAGATGGCAAAATATCCAAGCAAAATAGTCATGGCATAATCGCAACACATATATCATGGAAATGAATGAAGATGACAAATATGGGTCGGCATGAATATAATGCTTAATGCAAAGTGCAATTTATTAAGACACAAGAATTTTTAAGGAAAGGGTCAAAACCTCGTGGGGTCGGGATTCGATGCTATTGAAAGACTTACTCGGATCCCGACACCACCATAGGATTTACATGAATGAACAAAACAATCTAAAAAGAGGGTTTCAATGCCTTTTCGGGCTTACACGGAGGGTAGGTGCTATTGAAAGACTTATCCAAACCTCCGACGCCAAATAGGACTTAAATGAGGAAAATCATTTGAAAACGGGGTTTCAATGCCTTTTCGGGCTTACACGAAGGGTTGGTGCTATTGAAAGACTTATCCAAACCTTCGACGCCAAATAGGACTTATATGGTGAAAATCTATTTGAAAACGGGGTTTCAATGCCTTTTCGGGCTTACACGAAGGGTTGGTGCTATTGAAAGACTTATCCAAACCTTCGACGCCAAATAGGACTTAATATGAGGAAAATCTATTTGAAAATATGGGTTTCAACGCCTTTTCGGGCTTACACGAAGGGTTGGTGCTATTGAAAGACTTATCCAAACCTTCGACGCCAAATAGGACTTATATGGTGAAAATCTATTTGAAAATATGTTTGCAATTTACGGGTCCAACGCCTCATGGATTTACATGGGGTTTAGTGCTATTGAAAGACTTACCTAAAACCGCCAACACCGTTTGGTATTTTCATGCCCAAATCAAAATAATGAAAATATGAACAATATTTACAACAACGTAGTAAATAATGAAAATAACGGGGTTTAAACAAAGGATTTTCGTGGGTCCAATTCCTATGGAATTACATGGTGGATAATGCCTCTTTGAGGTCTTAAATAATCCACCACGACCAATCGGGATTATCACGCCCAAATCACAAGGGAAGAAAAATGGGAAAATGACAATATCCACAATATAATATTTACAACGTAGTAAATGTAAATAAAGCGATAATGACAATATTTAAACATGGGGGTTTTTAATGGGTCCAATGCCTATGGAATTACGTGGATGGTTAAATGCCTCTTTGAGGTCTTACATAGTCCACCACGACCAATCGGGATTATCACGCCCAAATCACAAGGGAAGAAAAATGGGAAAATGACAATATTCCACAATATAATATTTACAACGTAGTAAATGTAAATAAAGCGATAATGACAATATTTAACACATGGGGATGTATTTTTCGGGTCAAATACCTCGTAGGCTAACAAGGTTGTTACGGCCTCGTTAGAGGTCTTACGCAACTGAGCCAAAGCTACTCAATATTTGCCGTACTAAAACACGAGGAAACCGGTGTATTTTTCGGGTCAAGACCTCGTGGGCTAACATGGTTGTCAACGGCCTTTGTTAGAGGACTTACGCGAGCCGCCAAAGCCACTCAATATTGCCGTACTAAAACACACCGGGGGAATGGGGGGAGTAATCACAACAAATATTCACAAGTGCGTATAAAATGTAAATAAAGCGATAAATGACTAGAAATGTAAAGAAAGCGATAAATGACTAGAAATGTAAAGAAAGCAATAAATGACAAGGAAATGTAAATAAAGCAATAAATGGACAAATAAGAAACTAGTAAAGCATAAATGAAATAAATGAACTAAAGAATGTAAGAGAAAGAGAGAGAGAGAGAGAGAGAGGAGTGGGAAGATGAGGGGAGGTTAGAGAGAGAAGCACCTAATAGATGCTTCTCACTCTAAAAACCCCCTAAAATCCCTAAAGAAGGAGAGAGAAAGAGCTTAGAGAGAGAGAGATTACCTAGAGAGGAGTCTCTCTCTCTAAAACTACCCAAAACCCTTCCTAAACCCCTAAAAACCCCTATTTTCTGCCTAAACTAATGCTCAAAGAGGCCTAGAGCCCGAGCAAAACTGTGTGCAAATGAGGGGGGGGAGGCTTTATTTATAGGGGGGCGTGCACGCGGAGCGCGCCATGATTGCGCGCGGCGCGTGATGGTGGCGCGCCTCGCGTGCACGCCTCCCGAGACAGCTGTCTGCACCTCCTCGGTTCTCGCGCGCGTATTCTCTTTTTGACCCGATTTTCGAGGGCAGTTTTGGAAGTCTTCTGGAACTCAAAATGGGTCATGCAGCATATCGCCGGAAAGCTCTCGACGTCCTCTTTCCAACGGTACGAAGTTTGCGTGAATCGGAGTTCGGATGAGAGAGTTATGGCTCCCGGAAGTCGGGGCATTGGAGCTGTTTTCGTGCACCTTTCCGGTGAAGATTCCGATCAAATGGGGGATGCTTTCGGCAAACCGAGAGTTCCACGACGTAGCTGGAGTCGTTATCTTTCCAACGCACCCGGGCTCGTAGATCAACTTGTTGCGAGCCGGAAAGACTCTGCGCGCGAAGGCGGCTGTCCGGGAGGAAAAACGCGTTTTCCTCCCAGCGCGTTTTTTCT
>OU015764.1:39902733-39964345 GCA_907173295.1 Fagus sylvatica | reverse complement strand
TTCCTCTTGATTATAACCTTGAGCGACTAACCTTGCTTTGTTCCTTACTATTATACCTTCTTCATCCTTTTTGTTTCGGAATACCCATTTTGTACCAATGACGGAGTGGTCCTTGGGTCTAGGTGCAAGAGTCCATACCTTGTTTCTTTCAAATTGGTTTAGCTCTTCTTGCATTGGCCAAGATCCATGATTCATCTTCAATAGCTTCATTTATGTTCTTTGGTTCAATCTGTGAGAGAAACGCCATGTTGTTGCAGATGTTCTTGAGCTTTGATCTTGTGCTTACTCCACGTTCAACTTCACCAATGATCAATTCTTTAGGATGACTATGGACTACGTTCCAACTTTTTGGTAATTCTTCATTGTTGGTTGGAGGAAGCGCTTTTTCTTCATCTTTTGGTTCATCTACTTGATCTTTGACTTTTTCACTTAAATCAACTTGGTTAGATGAACTAGCTTTATTTTCAAGAGAAATTGGCTCATCATCACAATTATTTTTTGATATGGAATGGATTAGTTTCATCAAAAACAACATGCATAGATTCATCAACAACCATAGTTCGTTTATTGAACACTCTATATGCTTTACTATTTGTAGAATAACCAAGGAATATACCTTCATCGGATTTAGCATCGAATTTACCAAGATTATCTCTATCATTCAATACAAAGCACTTACATCCAAAAACTTTGAAATATCCAATGTTAGGTTTTCGATTATTCCATAGTTCATAAGGAGTTTTATTTAAAGTGTTTCTAATGATGGTTCTATTTATAACATAGCAAGCGGTGTTAACAGCTTCTGCCCAAAAGTATTGAGGTAAATTATGTTCATTAAGCATAGTTCTAGACATTTCTTGAAGTGATCTATTTTTACGTTCTACTACTCCATTTTGTTGAGGAGTACGAGGTGCCGAGAAATTGTGTCCAAAACCATTTTGATCACAATATAGTTCAATATCTTGATTATCAAATTCTCTACCTCTATCACTTCTAACATTGTTAATTGTATAACCTTTTTCATTTTGAATTCTTCTACAATGTTTAACAAATGCTTTATGAGCTTCATTTTTATGAGCAAGAAATAATACCCATGTATAGCGAGAGTAATCATCAACAATTACAAATGCATACAATTTACCACTTAAGCTAGCGGTTCTAATAGGACCAAATAAATCCATATGCAAGAGTTCTAGAGGTCTTGAAGTAGAAATAACTTTCTTTTTCTTAAATGATGATTTAGTTTGTTTACCTAGTTGACATGCATCACATATTTTATCTTTAACAAATTTAGTAACCGGCAAGCCTTTTACTAAATCAAGTTTAGACAATTTTGAGAGTAATTCCATATTGACATGTCCTAATCTTCTATGCCACAACCAACTATTTTCATTTATGGCAGCAAGGCAAATTGATTCTTTTGAAGTCATATTATCAAAATCAATAGTGTAGACATTCTCATTTCTAAATGCCACAAATAAAACTTGATTATCAATTTCATTTACTATAATGCACATGATTGATTTAAATATTACATTATAGCCTTTATCACACAATTGGCTAATACTTAGCAAGTTATGTTTCAAACCATCAACCAAGAGAACATCTTCAATAACAAGAGAATGTGTTTTACCAATATTACCTATACCGATGATCTTTCCTTTTGAGTTATCACCGAATTTGACATTTCCTCCATCTTTTAGAGTAAGAGAAGTGAACTTGTTTTTGTCACCTGTCATATGCCTTGAACATCCACTGTCAAGAAACCACTTATCCTTGGTAGATTTGGATATCAAGCATACCTACAAAACAACTTCAAATAACCTTCTTTGGTACCCAAATTTTCTTGGGTCCACTAGGGTTAGCTTTTGGAGGAGTAGTTCCTTTGACTACCCAAATCATATTTTTCATGGGACATGTATGAATATTATGCCCTAATTTTCCACAATGTTTACATATGGGAGATTTCAAGAAGTTTTCATTAATGAAAAATTTTTGATAGTGTTTTTCTTTTATTTTCGGGTTATATCCAATACCCGCTTTGTCAAAAACACATCTTTGACTACCTAACAAATTATCCAAATTTTTCTTTCCATTTGTAAAGTTAGTCAAAATTTTGTTTAAGTTTTCAACTTTGAGTTTTAATTCTTTATTTTCATTTACTAAGAGATTTGAATCATAAGCTATTTGTGATGATGTTTCCACATCTTTTGCTTTCATTTTCTCAATGAAGCTTTGTGATTCAATTTTCAACTTAATTATTTCTTTTTCTAAAGATAGATTTTTATCATTTAAAGAAATAATTTGTTTTTCTAAAATTTCATTTTTGCTTTTGAAATCATCTAATTCGTTTGAAAGAGATGTGACTTTCTTTTTAAAAACTTTATTTTTCAAAACATTCTTCTCAAATTCTTCAACCAATTCTTCAAAAGCATTTTGTAATTCATCATAGCTATAAGATTCATCTTCTAAAGAATTAAGTTTAGAAGTTACCTCATCTTCATATGCCATTAAGCAAAAAGCTTCGGTAGAATCTTCTTCATCGTTGGATGTTTGAGGGCTAATGCTTGTACATTCATCTTTCTCTATTTGAGGCAATTTGTGATCATGAACAAGCATGTTCATCTTTGATTCTTGACTTGCTTCTTCATATGTAGCTTCAAGTCTTTCCCAAATTTCTTTAGCTGAATTACAACTTGAAATTTCATCAAATTCCTTTGAGTCAAACGCACAATATAAACAATTCATAGCTTTATAATTTAATTCAATGAGTTTGACATCATTTTCATCCCATTCAGTTTCTTGTTTGGGTATTTCTTGTTCTTCTACTATTTTAGTAGGAACATGAGGACCATTTACAATGATTTTCCATATGAGATAATCTTGACCTTTAATGTACGTAGTCATTCTAGTTTTCCAATAACTATAATCACTACTATTGAACAAGGGTGGTCTATTTGTAGATTGACCTTCAACCATTTGAGGTCTAAATGTGTTTGCCATGATCTTAACTCTAAGATTGTTAAATCTATATGTAGAGCCTTGGCTCTGATACCAATTGTTACCCAAATATCAACCTAAGAGGGGGGGTGATTTAGGTTGAGGCAAACTTTTTCGATTTAAATGCGGAATTAAAAACTATTTTCAATTAGCAAAAACAAATTTAAGAACACAATTCAATTGCAATAAGATATGATAGAAAATCAAACACAAGCATATATAAGCAATTGAATAAGTAAGAGATAGAGATAGAGAAAATCAAACACAGTGATTGTTATCGAGGTTCGGCTTCCCCGCCTACGTCCCCGCCTCAAGATCACTTCTCGAGGATTCCCAAATTCACTAATTTGACAATCTTCTTTCGGGTGAAGATCAAAACCGTTACAAATCTTCTTTACACGGTGAAGAGTAACCACCGAGTGAAAAATCCTTTTCACTCTTAGGATTTATACCAAGACCCACAAATCTTCCTTACAAGGTGAAGAGTAACCACCCAGTGAAAAATCCTTTTCACTACTTAGGATTTATACCAAAACCCTAACAAAAACACTCAATGGTTTCAACAAAGTATTTGTTGTACAAGATAAGGCTCTCTCAAAGAGTAATTGTACACAATATGCTCACTCTAATAGTATATCAAGGATTTGATCAATATGGCTCAAAAAGTGTTTAGAGAAATTTTCAATCAAGGATTTTGAATGATATGAAAATATAAGCTTGAGAAGGATGGATTGATGTATAAGATGTTATCTTTTCTATCTTTGATTTCTCTTGTATGCTTGATGTTTAGAAATGAAGAAAGGGTAGTATTTATAGCCATCATGTTGTCTTGCATTCTTCTTGATTTTCAATCAATCAATTTGTTTTCTTTGAAAACTTTTCTTCTTAAGATTTTTCAACCATAATTGATATGGTTGTCTTGCATGTGAATTTCAATCAAGTTGCTTTCTTTGAAAACTTTTCTTCTTAAGATTTTTCAACCATAATTGATATGGTTGTCTTGCATGTGAATTTCAATCAATCAAATTTGTCTTTGAAGACTTTAAGAGATTTTTCAATTGATATGGTTGTCTTATATTTGAATTTCAACCAATCAAGTTGTCTTTGAAAACTTTAAGAGATTTTTCAATTGATATGGTTGTCTTATATTTGAATTTCAACCAATCAAGTTGTCTTTGAAAACTTTAAGAGATTTTTCAATTGATATGGTTGTCTTATATTTGAATTTCAACCAATCAAATTTGTCTTTGAAAACTTTAAGAGATTTTTCAATTGATATGGTTGTCTTATATTTGAATTTCAACCAATCAAATTTGTCTTTGAAAACTTTAAGAGATTTTTCAATTGATATGGTTGTCTTATATTTGAATTTCAACCAATCAAGTTTGTCTTTGAAAACTTTAAGAGATTTTTGAATTGAAGTTGGTTTTAAAGTTGAGCCTTAAAGATCAAATCTTAATAAACTTTACAAAACCTAACTCTTACTTCTCATATGTCTCGGATCATTGTCTTTGAGCTTGATTTCTTTGTCTTGAGTCTTGATGACTTTGATCTTCAATGAATTTGCAACTTGTCAACTTTGCATTTGCTTGATATTTGAATTGGCCATCTTGGTCCAATTAAATCAATAGTCAAAATTAAGCTTTAAAACATAAATCATTAGTTCATATGAAAATATCATTAATGAACAACTTAAAATCATGGTTATCATCAAAACTACATGAATGTCCTTGGATTAATTAACCAATTAATAATTATTGAAACCTTGAGGCTAACAGTGTGTGTGTGGGAACTTGTGTACGTGTGTGCGTGTGAGCACAAATTTGGAGTCGCCACCAATCATGGGAAATTTTAAGGTGTGATTGGGCACCTATGTCTAATAGGTTTTACCCTATTTAGACATCTACAACTAAATGGTCTGAACCAGAGATAGGTTCGGGGGTTTGCTTATGCGTAGGGAAGGTGTTAGGCACCCCACGACATCCGTTTAAGAAAACGGTTACCTCCTTCCTAATGTTTTCTTTATTTGCTAAGCCTAAGTTTGTTGGTTTTTATTATGTACAAATGTCCCGATTTCCGTCGTACGATATACCAAAAATGGCAAACGTAATATGACTTCGTTCGGTTTTGATTAGACTCTTTATTTCACCATCCCTTTTATCTTTGTATCTTTTAAATTTCCGGGCATTTCGGTGGTAGGATATACTTGAAATCCTAACACCTAGTGCCGGGACAAACAATTAATGTTTTTTGTGCCATATTCGGGATCTCTTTACCCTTGATTTCCAAGAGTAAAGCGGTCCGTCAAATGGCGGGGTTTTGGGTGATTAATTCACACTTTGGGGAATTTTAGACCATGATCCTATGGGAGTTAGAACGTGTAGAATCCCTTACACGAAAGCACGTACCAGCCACGCCCCCGTGTAAAGGACTCATACCTTCGTTTCTAACGCCCACATTACCATGTTTACTCTTTTTAAAGTTTTCATGGCAAAGTGTATTTTAATCACATTTTTATATCAAAGCGATAAAGCAATCAAGCAAATAATCACAAGTATGACAAAATGGGATGATCATGGTATGTTAGCAGTACATCAATCATAAGTATGAAATGACAAAAATGCAACATTTATTTGAAATGACAAGGTGCAATTCATGAGAATTTTTAGGAAAGGGTCAAGACCTCGTGGGGTCGGGATTCGATGCTATTGAAAGACTTACTCGGATCCCGACACCACCATAGGATTTACATGAATAAAACAAAACAATCTAAAAAGGGTTTCAATGCCTTTTCGGGCTTACACGGAGGGTTAGGTGCTATTGAAAGACTTATCCAAACCTTCCGACGCCAAATAGGACTTAAATGAGGAAAATCTATTTGAAAACGGGGTTTCAACGCCTTTTCGGGCTTACACGAAGGGTTGGTGCTATTGAAAGACTTATCCAAACCTTCGACGCCAAATAGGACTTAATATGAGAAAATCTATTTGAAAATGGGTTTCAACGCCTTTTCGGGCTTACACGAAGGGTTGGTGCTATTGAAAGACTTATCCAAACCTTCGACGCCAAATAGGACTTATATGAGAAAATCTATTTTGAAAATGGGGTTTCAATGCCTTTTCGGGCTTACACGAAGGGTTGGTGCTATTGAAAGACTTATCCAAACCTTCGACGCCAAATAGGACTTAATATGAGAAAATCTATTTTGAAAATGGGTTTCAATGCCTTTTCGGGCTTACACGAAGGGTTGGTGCTATTGAAAGACTTATCCAAACCTTCGACGCCAAATAGGACTTATATGAGAAAATCTATTTTGAAAATGGGTTTCAATGCCTTTTCGGGCTTACACGAAGGGTTGGTGCTATTGAAAGACTTATCCAAACCTTCGACGCCAAATAGGACTTATATGGTGAAAATCTATTTGAGAACGGGTTTGCAATTTACGGGTCCAACGCCTCATGGATTTACATGGGGTTTAGTGCTATTGAAAGACTTACCTAAAACCGCCAATACCGTTTCGGTATTTTCATGCCCAAATCAAAATAATGAAAAATGGACAATATTTACAACAACGTAGTAAATAATGAAAATAACGGGGTTTAAACAAAGGATTTTCGTGGGTCCAATTCCTATGGAATTACATGGTGGATAATGCCTCTTTGAGGTCTTAAATAGTCCACCACGACCAATCGGGATTATCACGCCCAAATCACAAAGGGAAGAAAAATGGGAAAATGACAATATTCACAATATAATATTTACAACGTAGTAAATGTAAATAAAGCGAATGACAATATTTAAACATGGGGGTTTTTAATGGGTCCAATGCCTATGGAATTACGTGGTGGTTAATGCCTCTTTGAGGTCTTACATAGTCCACCACGACCAATCGGGATTATCACGCCCAAATCACAAGGGGAGAAAAATGGGAAAACGACAATATCCACAATATAATATTTACAACGTAGTAAATGTAAATAAAGCGATAAATGACAATATTTAAACATGGGGGTTTTTAATGGGTCCAATGCCTATGGAATTACGTGGTGGTTAAAGCCTCTTTGAGGTCTTACATAGTCCACCACGACCAATCGGGATTATCACGCCCAAATCACAAAGGGAAGAAAAATGGGAAAACGACAATATTCCACAATATAATATTTACAACGTAGCAAATGTAAATAAAGCGATAAATGACGTTATTTAACACATGGGGATGTATTTTTCGGGTCAAATACCTCGTAGGCTAACAAGGTTGTTACGGCCTCGTTAGAGGTCTTACGCAACTGAGCCAAAGCTACTCAATATTTGCCGTACTAAAACACGAGGAAACCGGTGTATTTTTCGGGTCAAGACCTCGTGGGCTAACATGGTTGTCAACGGCCTTTGTTAGAGGACTTACGCGAGCCGCCAAAGCCACTCAATATTGCCGTACTAAAACACACCGGGGGAGGGGGGGGATAATCACAACAAATATTCACAAGTGCGTATAAAATGTAAATAAAGCGATAAATGACTAGAAATGTAAAGAAAGCGATAAATGACTAGAAATGTAAAGAAAGCAATAAATGACAAGGAAATGTAAATAAAGCAATAAATGACAAGGAAATGTAAATAAAGCAATAAATGGGCAAATAGGAAACTAGTAAAGCATAAATGAAATAAATGAACTAAAAAATGTAAGAGAAAGAGAGAGAGAGAGAGAGAGGGGAGTGGGAAGATGAGGGGAGGTTAGAGAGAGAAGCACCTAATAGGTGCTTCTCACTCTAAAAACCCCCCAAAATCCCTAAAGAAAAAGAAGAGGGAGAAAGAGCCTAGAGAGAGAGAGAGATTACCTAGAGAGGAGTCTCTCTCTCTAAAACTACCCCAAAAACCCCCTCCTAAAACCCCCTAAACCCCTATTTTCTGCCTAAACTAAGCTCTAGAAGGCCTAGTGCCCGAGCAAAAACTATGTGCAAATGAGGGGGGGGAGGGTCGGTTTTATAGAAAACCGTGCACGCCTCGCGCATCACCATCATGCGCGGCGCATGACGGTCCTGCGCGAGTTGTGGTACTGCCACGTGGCAGTCTTATCCTTCCACGCCAGCAGCTCCTCGAATCCTCCTCGATTTCCGTGCGCGTACCCTTTTTTATCCGATTTTCGGGGGCAGTTTTGGAGGTCTTCCTGGAACTCAAAATGGGTCATGCGGCATATCGTCGGAAAGCTCTCGACGTCCTCTTTCCAACGATATAAAGTTTGCACGAATCGGAGTTCGGACGAGGGAGTTATGGCTCCCGGAAGTCGGGGTATCGGAGCTGTTTTCGTGCACTCTTCCGGCGAAGATTCCGATCAAACGGGGGATGCTTTCGGCGAACCGAGAGTTCCACGACGTAGCCGGAGTCATTATCTTTCCAACGCACCCGGGCTCGCGGATCAACTTGTTGCGAGCAGGAAAGACTCTGCGCGCGAAGGCGGCTGTCCGGGAGAAAAAATGCGTTTTGCTCCCAGCGCGTTTTTTCTCAAATCTTGTCCCAGTTCGCGCGCATATTTGACCTAGCTCCCGATGTCGGATTTTGACGTTCTTGGTACCGTCGGAAAGCTTGCGCTGCCTATTTTTGCAAGGTTCCGGATTCGCGGGAATCCGAGCTTGGACTCGTGAGATATGGCCCCGCGAGCAGAGTCCACCGGGGTGTTTTTGGTCCGTTTGAGGGCAGTTTTCCGATCAGGATTCCGGCTGACCCCGATAAATTCTTGGCGATCCGAGAGTTCCACGTCGTGCATGGATGTGTCCTCTTTCCAATGTGCCCGGGCTCGCAGATCAACTTGTTGCGAGTCAGGAAGACTCTGTGCGCAAGCGCGGCAACGTCGGTGGGAAAATTCCGGAAATTTCAGCAACAGCCTTATTTCGTCGGCCTGTTTTCACGCGCGTGGTAGACGTAGCTCCCGATGTCGGATTCCGACGATCTTGGTATCGTCGGAAAGCTTGCGATACCTACTTTTTAACGGTACAGGCCTTGCACAGAGGCGAGCTTGGGTTCGCGAGATATGATCCTGCGAACGGAGGCCGTCGGAATGTTCCTTATGCCAAGGGGTCAACTTTTGGCTGAGATTCCGGCTTGACCGGAGGAGCTCTTGACGATCCGAAAGTTGCGTGTGGTAGCTGAAGTGAACCTCTTGCCTAAGGGTCTTGGCTCGCGGACCAAGTTGCAGCGGGTCGGAGAGAATCTTTGCGCAAACGTTGCCTCCCAAATAGGCTGTTTTGTCAACAATACTTACCAAAAATTTGGCTAAGTATCGGACCGTTTTTTCGCAGTTTTGGCCACAACTCTCTCGTTTCTCGTCCGTTTTCGACCCGTAAAGTACGGAATCGAAGCTCTTGATATTCTCTATACCTTGGTCAAGGGGTGGTCAGTTCGATCCAGTTTTTGGTCTGGTCAACGGTCCGGTCAAACCTTGGTCAAACTTGGTCAACCTTGGTCAAACTTGGTCGGATTTGGTCAAAGCTCTCCAAACTCTTGGAAATGTACCCCGGACTTCATTTCAAGGGTTTCTGGGCAAGGCGGACCCTAGTCGGGCTGGAAACAGCTCGGTCAAACCTCGGTCAAACTTCGGTCAACCCTAGTCAAACTTGGTCAAACCTTGGGAAATGTGTCTCGGACCTTCTTCTTGGGAGTATTTGATGCGGAGAGCCCTCGTCGGATCAGACCGGCTTGGTTCGGGCTGTCTCGTTTTGCGCGCCGACACTCGAGAAAATCTCGGGGGTAAAAATGGGGTTATGACAGCGCGTGACCGTCACGCGCGGCGCATGATGATCACGCGCGAGTTCTTGGCTTTTTAAGCTCCGGCCCTCCTTCGAACCAGCAGCCATTTTTGAGTTTTTCCTCTCCCTCCTTCACTAAAAACTCTCCATTTTTCCGTTTTTGAGTCTCTTGGGTCCATGGCCTCCTCCAGTAGCGATCCCGACTCCTTGGTGACGCTTCATTTCCATGATTTCCGTGTTGAGCGGATGAGGCATTGGTGGACTCTTCTTGGAGAGGATGATCATGCCGATATCGTGGGGATCTTTGGTAAGTTTCCCCCTTTCATGCGACTTCAAGTTGATCGTGGCTTGCTCGAGGCTCTTGCTTCTTTCTGGGACCCGACCCATTGTTGCTTTTCCATTGGGGAGGTAGATCTTGTTCCTACCTTGGAGGAGTATGCTGAGCTTCTTCAGCTAGTCAGCCCCTTCAGCGAGACTCCGGTCATACCTATTCAGGGCCCTCGGTCCAACCTGGTGCTTGGAGAAGTACTTGGGCTTGACCACTGCAGTTCTACGTTTAGAGATCGCCCGACCTGAGGAAACTTGGCGGAAAGCCAACATTTCTCTAGATTTGCTGACGAAGTACTTCTCTCGGAGTGACTTTCCTGTGAAGCTTGCTAGGGACTTCATTGCGGGCAAGAAAGGGTGGAAGAAATTCCGAATCAATGCCTTCAAGATCGCCTTCGCAGGTATTTTTCTCTTTCCCACTTCTGCTGGTAGGATAGATTTGGGTGTTATTCCCATAGTATTCAGCGAGGGCAGGTCCGTCATCCCTGCCATATTGTGCGAGACCGTGCGGTCTTTGTCTTATTGTAGGAGACAGGGAGAGGGGGTTCCGATGTTCTGTACTCAGCTCCTCCAGCTTTGGTTCTGTAGTCACCTGCGGCATTTCTACCGCCTCCAGACTCCTTATCACTTTGAGAGGCATACGGTGAGCCAGACCGTCAATATAGCACTTCCCTTCACTGGCAATAGTCGTGACTGGGCATTATACCTCCTTGACTTGCCCTTGGGTGAATGGTCTTGGAAGGTCACTTGGGGGCCAGCAGTGTGGAAGCCCTGGACTCATTGTGCCCTCTTCGATGGAGTGCCTCTTCCTGGGGTGTGGGGTTGTACAGGCTACTATCCCAGCCTTGCTCTTCGTCAGTTTGGCGGTGTTCAGTACCCGCCTCGTCTTGGTGACTTGGATGCGGTGACTTTCGACTACATCCCTAGTGAGGATATGTGGAGGCTCCTCTCCAGGGTTGAGGTTATCTGGGAAGGCCGCCTTTCGGAGGTAGTCCTCATCGAGGATGGTTCGCCCGGAGATAGCTCTGTTGCTTCTGATTTCGTCGAGTGGAGAGAGGGGTGGACTCCCTTTTTTACTCTCAGGCCTACTGTACGGCCAGGCACATCACATTCTTTGGTGTCTCGCTCTCTTCGGGTGTCAGCCTCCACTGGTCAGCCTGAGAGAGTTACTGTTTTGGAGCGAGAGCTTGAGGAGGCTCAAACAGAGCTGTTATCATTACGCCTCGCTAGGGCAGCTGAGAGAGAGGCGTCTGCGGCTCGTATAGAGTCTCTGCGGAGTACCTTGCATCACAACAGTGTGGCGGTGGCGAACCTCCGCCGCGACTTGGAGGCTCAGAGGGGGAACGTCTCTACTCTTCGTACGATGAATGAATTCATCAGAGAGCAGCTCGAGATTTCTGAGGATGCTAAGGAACAGCTGGAGGAGACCTTGGCTGAGACTCGGGAGCAGCTGGAGACTGAGCAGACGGAGAGGACTCGAGTCCAGGATGAGCTTGATTCTCTTCGTTCATATACCCAGGCCCTGGTTGATCCTGCCACTGGCCGTCCTCAGGACATTGTAGCTCTACGCCGGGCGCTAGATGCGAGTGAGGAGGCGCTCACATCTGCGCGTACTTCCATGGGGGCCATGAGGGTTCAGATCAGCGTCCTCCAGGGTGACAACGGAGTCTTGCAGACTGAGTTGGACTTGGTGCATGACGCTCTTGAGTCTAACGCTTCTTGGCTCAACCAAGAGGGTTTCCCCGTGGTCACAGCTCTTCATCAGATCAATCAGGTGATGGATTCTTTGGAGGGCTCGAGCCGTCTTGGAGGAGCACGATGAGGGGGATCCGGCCCTTTCCACTGCTTTGGGGAGATTCTGCAGAGAGACCTGCATACGTCTTGGTCGTTAGATAGCATACTTCACGTAGCAGTGAGTAGTCAGTAGTTTTTGTATTTAAATGGTGGGTCATTCATAAATCCGAGTCGGATCATGCATGGCTCCCATTTTTAACTTCTAAGTTGATATATTTAGACATGCTTTCAAGACATCATGAAAAATCAAATGTATGCGTTTATGAACAAATGAATGAATGGAAGCACGTATTTTGTCTATGAGTATCTATATGAGAACCTATGTTTGTATAAGAATCTGTGAACTTAGCAAAGTTTAGCTTTTTATGAATTGATGGTACAAATTGGATATTGTTGTGGAATGAACATGAGAATTTACAAATTTGAAAGGGATAAGCATGGTATGAATGGTTTGTGAGAATTTAATGATATGTCACTTTGAAACTGGTGTTTGGAAGGATACACTTGTGCTCCACCTCTTGATCCCCAAACATTCTCTTTATATCGAACGAACCGTACTGCTCAAAGGATAACATAGGTCGTTCTTTCGTCTAAAATCTCTTCACCGCATAACAACCCCGATCACTAGTCTTGCACTGATTTGATGCCTGCCTTGTTGTGATACCGGTTTTTTTTTTTTTTTTTTTTAGCCATATATTACCCCTCAGCTTACGCCAAGTCCAGCTTTCCACGTTACTTTTGCCTATGGCGCCTCTTCCGAGGTTTTCACCATACCCGTGGTAATTTCCATCCGAGGGCAACGTCCTTACGGATTTTCGTTGCTTCCCGGGCCTTCTTCAGAATTATCAAAATAACAAATCGGAACCTTGATGAATATTCCTCTTTGATTAAATTGACTTAAAGTTATACATGGTACTTGATTACAGAATCAGAATTAACGGGTGAACGGAACTCTTCACCATCCATATCAGCTAGAATGATCGCTCCTCCAGAGAAGGCTTTCTTCACCACGTACGGACCCTCATATGATGGTGCGAACTTCCCTCGTGGATCTGATAAGGCCATATTCCTCTTCTTCAGAACGAGATCTCCGGGTTGGAAAGTGCGAGGTCGAGCCTTCTTGTTATAAGCTCTTTCGATCCGTCTCTGGTAGAGCTGTCCGTGGCATAGTGCTGCCAATCTCTTCTCATCTATGAAGTTCAGCTGCTCGTATCGTGCTTGGGCCCATTCAGCTTCTTCCAGCTGAGTTTGTGACAGGATTCTCAAAGAAGGGATCTCCACTTCGACTGGCAGTACCGCTTCCATCCCATAAACCAGAGAGTAGGGAGTAGCTCCAACGGATGTCCGCACTGACGTTCGGTAAGCGCACAAAGCATAAGGCAGGTGCTCGTGCCAATCTTTGTATGTCTCAGTCATCTTGCTCAGAATCTTCTTTACGTTTTTGTTGGCAGCTTCTACGGCTCCGTTCATCTTTGGACGGTAGGGAGCAGAGTTGTGGTGCTGAATCTTGAACTGTTGGCATAGCTGGTCCATCATGCGGTTGTTCAGGTTGGAAGCATTGTCGGTGATGAGCATTTCTGGCATTCCGTAACGGCAGATAATGTTGTTCTTCACAAACCGGGTGACCGCGACTTGAGTAACATTCTTGAAGGAACACGCCTCCACCCACTTGGTAAAATAGTCGATGGCTACCAGTATGAACTCATGTCCGTTAGACGCCTTTGGGGTAATTGCACCAATCACATCCATTCCCCAAGCTGAGAACGGCCACGGCGAGGCCATAGTGTGAAGATATTGGGGAGGTGCATTCTTGCTGTTCTGATACATCTGGCATTTGTGGCACGTCTGGACATGTCTGATGCAGTCCCTCTCCATTGTCAACCAAGTAATAACCAGCTCTCATAATTTTTCGGGCCAGGAAGGGTCCGTTGGCATGGGCTCCCATCAGTCCCGCGTGCATCTCCTGGATCAACCGATTAGCTTCTTCAGCATCTACACATCGCAAGAGAGTGGCATCATGAGTTCGCTTGTACAGAATCTCTCCACTTAGGAAGAACTGGAAGGCCATTCTTCTGATGTACTTCTTCTCATTTTCGGTTGCCCGTGGTGGATACTCTCTGTCTTGGATGAAGCGCTTGATATCGTAATACCAAGGCTTATCGTCTATCTCTGCCTCGACGTTCATGCATTCCTCCACGCACACACAGTATGCTGGGATATCTCGAGTCTCGATCCGCAATGGTCGCACATCATCCCCTTCTACCAGCTTGATTAGGCTTGCCAGTGTGGCGAGCGCATCAGCAAAATGATTGTGAGCTCTTGGGGTGTATGTGAAGGTGATGTACTTGAACTTTGGGAGTAGCCGGCTGATGTATCGTTGGTATGGGATGAGCTTGGGATCCCGAGCCTGCCATTCTCCATTCGTCTGTGACACTATTAGCAAAGAGTCTCCGAAGACTTCCAGTTCATAAGCACCAAATTCTAAGGCTGCTTGCAGACCGACGATGCATGCTTCATACTCAGTCATGTTGTTGGTGCAATCAAACCCCAGCTTAACAGCGATAGGAGTTTGTTGTCCCTTTGGTGATACCAAGACCGCGCCAATCCCGCTTCCGACAGCGTTTGCTGCTCCATCAAAGTAAAGCTTCCACCTGCCATGATTGTCTTCATCGACTGTCATTACGTCTTCATCCGGGAACTCTGAGTCCATCAGCTCTAGCTGGTCAGACGGGTAATCCGCCAAGTAATCAGCTATAGCCTGTCCCTTGATTGCTTTCCGGGCCACAAATAAGATGTCGAACTCAGATAAAAGCACTTGCCACCGTGCGATCTTCCCAGTCAAAGCAGGCTTTTCAAAAATGTACTTGATCGGGTCCATCCGGGATACCAACCAAGTGGTGTAATAGAGCATGTACTGTCTCAGTTTCCTGGAGGCCCAAGCCAGTGCACAGCATGTCTTCTCAACCAACAAATAGCGGGTCTCCGGCTCGGTGAACTTCTTACTAAGATAGTAGATTGCCTGCTCCCTCTTCCCAGTCTCGTCTTGTTGTCCCAACATGCAGCCCATGGATGCTTCTTGGACTGTGAGGTATAGAATGAGGGGACGACCTGGAGTTGGCGGAACCAGGATGGGTGGGTTGAGCAGATACTCCTTGATCTTGTCAAAGGCTTTCTGGCAGTCTTCAGTCCACTTTATCTTCACATCCTTTCTCAACAGTTTGAACAGCGGCTCGCAGGTCGCAGTAAGCTGTGCAATGAAGCGGGCTACGTAATTAATCCTTCCCAAGGAAGCTTCGGATCTCTTTTTCTGTCTTTGGCGCGGGCATGTTACGTATGGCCTGGACCTTTGCGGGATCGATCTCGATTCCTCTGCCGCTGACGATGAAGCCTAATAACTTTCCGGATGTGACGCCGAAGGCACATTTGTTCGGGTTTAGCCTAAGCTGATACTTCTTCAATCGCTGGAACAGCTTGCGTAGGTCTGTGAGATGATCTTGTGCGGTTCGAGACTTAGCAATCATGTCATCCACGTAAACTTCTATCTCATGATGAATCATGTCATGGAAGAGGGTGACCATGGCTCGCTGATAAGGTGGCTCCGGCGTTCTTCAGACCGAAAGGCATAACATCATACACAAAGGTTCCCCAATGTGTGACAAAAGCAGTCTTGGACTTGTCTCCTTCGGCCATCTTGATCTGATTGTACCCTGAGAATCCGTCCATGAACGAGAACACGGCATTCTTTGCTGTATTGTCGACCAGGGTGTCAATGTGAGGTAAAGGAAAATTGTCCTTCGGGCTGGCTCGGTTCAGATCCCGATAGTCCACGCACATTCTAACTTTTCCGTCCTTTTTCGGCACTGGAACTATATTGGCTACCCAGTCCGAATAGGTTACTGTGCTTAGGAATCCTGCCTTCAATTGCTTTTCCACTTCCTCCTTGATCTTCAAAATGACTTCGGGCTTCATTCGGCGCAGTGCTTGCTTCACGGGCTTGCACTCTGGCTTCAAAGGAATCTTGTGAACCACTATGTCTGTGTCTAGGCCAGGCATGTCTTGGTAAGACCAGGCGAAGATCTCGTGGAACTCTCTCAACAGTGTAATGAGCGCTTCCTTTTGCTCGGTGGCGCAGCGGGTTCCAATCTTGACCTCTCTCGGTTCTTCACCTTCGTCGGCCAGATTGACGATTTCCAGTTCCTCTATGTTGGGTTTGGACCCTTCGTCTTGTCTCTCTAATGCCTCGAGGATGTCACTTGGCAATTCGATTTCTTCGTCGGAATTATCCATGTTATCCAATGAGCAATTCGTTTCGTTGTCAATTTTGGAGACGTGGGGATCGTTTGAGGTTTTGCGTGTAATCCTGGAAAGGATAGCGGATGGAAAAACGGTAAGAAAATTAAAAAAAGGAAGCCATTCGTTTTGTGTGATGGCATGTTGGATTTATTTAATGCACATTGGAGTATTTAAGATAGAAAGATTCATGGAATAAACACGTGACATATCATTTGAAATATGGAAATGGAAATATTACAATGATGAAATGATTATGATTGTAGCATGATATCTTGAAAGCATGAAATAAACATAGAAACCCGAAATTGTTCGATACAAAAATTCCCGAACTATTGGTAGACTCAAAACCGAGTTACCCATAGCTGGGATACTGCTTACTCATCACTACTTAAAACACGCTGTAGCAATGGTACGCAAGTCCACGTCTTGACATCTTCTCCCTGTTGGCAGTGGCGGGCCGGTGGTGTGGTGGTGGAATCCTCCTCCTCGGTGATGGTATGGATGCTCAACCCTTCAACCATGGGGCCAGCATATTCTTCTTCAGCAGTGGTGGTGGTGATGTTGCTTGGGGGTGGCGTCTTGACTGGCTCTTCTCCTTCTTCGGCAATGGTTGTGATGATGATACCGCTTGGTGGTGGTGTCTTGTCTTTCTCTTCTTCTTCTTCGGCAATGGTGGTGCTATCTGGCTCTTTGGCTGGTGGCAGCGGCTTGTCTTTCTCTTCTTCCTCTCCCTCAGTCAGCGCTGGTAGGGATGACATGTCTGATTCTTCTTTGATCTCCACGATCACCTTACTTACTCCTGGGTCGGGGATGATGTAGGGCTCTTCATCTTTCTTCAGACCCAAGTATTCTAGAATCGAATGGGGATTGAAGCGATATCGCTCCAAGAAGACTCTTACCAAATCATCCCAGCCGGTAAGGTTCCTCAGCTGATAGAACCAGGCGGCAGCTTGTTTTGACAGGCTCTCGGGAAACACCGAGATCATCAAAAGCTCATTCTCCAAATGTAAGGCCATCTTCTCGCCGTACTTTTGCAAATGGGCCTCCGGATCCCCATTCTCGTAAAATATCTCAAATTCCGGCGTCACAAACCCAGGTGGCACTATCAAGCACGGGAATTGGAAGAATTCGGTGAAATCAACATCTCTCCATTCATCAGTATCATCCTCCATGAAGTATCCCCAATCGGCTTCTTCATCCTGTTGGTTATCGAGATCCATCTCATCTTCTACGATGTCATCCAGATTGATCTCTGCGTACCAGTCAAAATCGGATGGGTCCTCTGGTTGATGGCTTCCTTTTGATGGTATTTCTTCTCTCCCCACTATCCCATTCTCCATCAGATCGGTGACTTTCTTCTTGAACTCTTCGCAACAATCTAGGCTGTGCCCTCTCGCCCCCGAGTGATATTCACATGAGTCCCCTGTTGATGGCCCCGGTGGTGCGTCTAACGGGGTGATGTGTTTCTGCTTCTCCAAGGTGTAGAAGAGACGCCTCCACGCGATACTCTCCTCGTTCCCTTCCTCTATCTCAACCATGTTTACACCTCCTTCTGGGTGTTTAGGCAAAGGGTTGGTGGTGATGTTAGGCAGTCCTTCAAACTTCAAGATCCCATGGTCAATTAGGTCTTGAACCCGATGCTTCAGATGGTTGCAATTTTCTATTGCATGTCCTACTTCTCCAAAGTGGAAGTCGCAGGTTAAGTTCTGGTTGAAGTCCTTTCTCGGTGCGCCGTTGTAAGGCCTTGGGATAGTAGGTGAGAGTAGATTCTTCTCTATCAGAATGGGGTACAGCTCTGTCATAGGCATGGGCAGTGGCGTGAATTGTCTTAGCTCTTTTCTGGGCCATCTGTTGTCATTGGGCTGATTCCCCACTGGCCTTACCGGCACCTGGGGTGTCGGGACTGGAGCTGGGGCTTGAGTCGGAGCCGGCGCCTGAATAGGCCTAGGTTGTATTGGTTGCATGGTGAAAGTCGGAAGGACTTGTCTTGGTCTTCCGTTGTTTCTCCCTATCATTTGCACATCTCCTTCCTTCTTCTTTGTCGGAGCTTTCTTGGCGGCCTGTTCGGCTAATGCCATTAGAGCCGTCATGTCTACTATCTTTTTTGTCTTCAAGGCATCTTCGATCCTCTCTCCTACCGGTATCAGGTCAACAAAGAACTGCATTTGTAGTCCTATCATCCGGTCGAAGTAGGGGTTCTTCAGTGTATCAACGAAGATCTTGATCATCTCTCTTTCGTCTAGTGGCGGGCGTGCTCGAGCCGCTTTCTCTCTCCACCTTTGGGCATATTCCCTGAAGGTTTCATTGCTCTTCTTCTCCATCCTCTGAAGATCGAACCGATCCGGGGCTATCTGGGAGTTAAACCCGTATTGAGCCAGGAAGGTATCTGCCAGTTCTTTCCAATGAGAGATCTTCTTCAACTGTGAGTACCATTCGGCTGCATTCCCTGTCAGGGTATCTTGAAATGTCTGAATCAGCAACGGCTCATTGTCGGCGTAAGGCGCCATCTTTCGGCAGTACATTTGCAGATGGATCATGGGGTCTCCTCTCCCGTTGTATTTTTCGAACTCCGGGGCTTTGAACTTAGGCGGCACCGTCATGTTTGGGAACCAGGACATGCTCGAGAAGTCCGTGTTTCCGAAAGAGTTCAAACCCTGTATGAGCCTGATCTTTTCCTCCAAACTATCGATCTTGCTATCCAACTGGGAGTCTTTTCCTTCTGGCTTTGGCGGCGTTGGAGGCCTTGGTGGAGTGACGTTGGTGTTGGAATGTCCTTCCGGTTCTCCTTCATTGGTATCCTTGTCATCCTCTTTCCTTTGGTTCTCGTCATCCGGATTTCGCTTTGCTATTAGTTGCACAAAGCTGAGGAGTTCATCGAACTTTCGTTCAAGAGCGACCATCCGGATCTCTTGCTCGCTGGGTCCGGGTCCACTTGTCTCTCCCGCCATTTGATCGTGAATGCAAATTCAACCTAGAGAGGTAAACAACATTAAGTTAGACTTTGAATTCACAATTGAGTGCATGACCTTGGCTTACTTTGCGGGTAAACCATGGCTAAGTATGTATGTGTATGCATGGTATGCGTGGATGCAATATGCATTGACGAATGGATGGATTTTCCATTGGGTGGCCAGAATTGGCGAGCCTTTCGGCTCATGGCTTTGTTTTGAAATTTTGGGTGACCAACATCAATCAATATGAGGGTCGGGATGACACAAATAGACATCTATAGAGTTAGGAACTCATGTATGTACACAGGGGTATTGTCGACAAAGAAATAGGCTTTCACACCATTGGAAATTCGACGAGCCTTTCGGCGTTCGGTTCCATTTTGAAAATTTTGGAGGGAACCGACGTCGGTTAATGCGAAGGTCATATTCTTAGTTGACGGACAGCACAACGGGTAAGTATCTAGATTCCTATGTAGAGTTGAGAACTCTTTAGGACTGACACATGTACGGACTTGTCAACGAAGAGATGGGCTTTCGCACTATCAAAATTTGACGAGCCTTTCGGCGTTCGGTTCCATTTTGAAAATTTTTGGAGGGAACCGATGTCAGTTAATGTGACGGCCGTACTTTTGGTTGGACATGACAAGACTATATACATGATGGGTATGAACGTATTAACGAAAAGCTAGACTCTCACATTACTGGAAATTTGACGAGCCTTTCGGCGTTCGGTTCCATTTTGAAAATTTTTGGAGGGAACCGACGTCAGCTAATGCGAGGGTCGTACTTTTGGTTGAGGATGACACGACTTTATACACGATAATTACAATCGTATCAACGAAAAGATAGGCTTTCACATTACTGAAAATCCGACGAGCCTTTCGGCGTTCGGTTCCATTTTGAAAGATTTTGGGGAACCAATGTCGGTTAATGTGAAGGTCGTACTTTTGGTTGGGTACATGACAAGACTATGTACACGTGTATCAACGAAAAGATAGACTCTCACATTACTGAAAATTTGACGAGCCTTTCGGCGTTCGGTTCCATTTTTGAAAATTTTTGGGAACCGATGTCGGTTAATGTGAGGGTCATACTTTTGGTTAGATACGGTACGACTCTATACATCCCATGTAGAGTTTGGAACTCTTTGGGTTTGAGTGGTTTGCAACGGGTATGGACAACGTGGTTATCCTATCCCTTTATCAAACAATGACATGCAAACAAAGGTTTAGATAGATAGAACCTGAGCTCGGCTCCAATTATTTTATCACCACCTGGAAAATAGCACAACGCTTTTCCCTTGACTCATTTTGAAAAGACACATCCTATTTTTGGGTATCCTATCTTAGGTTGGATGTTCACTCGGTTGGCTTTTACCAGAGCCCTCACAGGTAGGTTTTCTACACTATAGCTTACTATATGCAACATGGTATGACACAGCTTGGAATTCTGTTTCCTAAAGGGGCCGATGATCATGCCCATTTCATCCTCCCGAAGGAAGTCGAAAGGGTATTGGATCACCGGGGAAGCACTTGCACGCCCCCCTCGATCTCCACGGGTGTGAAGGGAGAAGGGTGGATTCTCGTGTTCCATGTCCTAGATATAAAAGGGTTCGTGGTGGAGCCTGTACCAGCCCAGCCCCACCTGAGTCCGGGTTCGACCCAAAAGTCCAATGAGTGTATATGTCATGATTTTGAAAGTAAAAAGGGAAAAGACTTTTTTGTACAAGGCACAATATACAATATGTGTTGCATAAAATAAATCTCTATCCTATGTTCGCAGTTTATATACAAGAATATAGACATGCCAAAATCAAAACACTATACAAGATGAAATAAAGAATAAATCAAATAATGAATACCAACAAATATATACACACATGCTTAAGCAAAGAAAACACCGAAAGACTATAGGCTTAAACCCTCTAAGTCCCCAGTGGAGTCGCCAAGCTGTCGACACCGGCGGAAAATCCGACCTCTAAACTATTCTTAGGGTCTTTTCTTTTTATTTTCCTAGATACCGACCCCCATTTGGCGAGTGTTGTGTGTGATCTCTATCTCTTTTCCGTTTCGAGATATGAGTTGTGTGTGTGTGGGAACTTGTGTACGTGTGTGCGTGTGAGCACAAATTTGGAGTCGCCACCAACCATGGGAAATTTTAAGGTGTGATTGGGCACCTATGTCTAATAGATTTTATCTTATTTAGACATTTACAACAAAAAAATGGTCTTGAACCAGAGATAGGTTCGGGGGTTTGCTTATGCGTGGGGAAGGTGTTAGGCACCCCACGACATCCGTTTAAGAAAACGGTTACCTCCTTTCTAATGTTTTCTTTTATTTGCTAAGCCTAGGTTGTTGGTTTTAATTATAAACAAATGTCCCGATTTCCGTCGATGCGATATACCAAAGAATGGCAAACGCAATTTGACTTCGTTCGGTTTTGATTAGACTCTTTATTTCACCATCCCTTTTATCTTTGTATCTTTTAAATTTCCGGGCATTTCGGTGGTAGGATATACTTGAAATCCTAACACCTAGTGCCGGGACAAACAATTAATGTTTTTGGTGCCATATTCGGGATCTCTTTACCCTTGATTTCCAAGAGATAAAGCGGTCCGTCAAATGGCGGGGTTTTGGATGATTAATTCACACTTTGGGGAATTTTAGACCATGATCCTATGGGAGTTAGAACGTGTAGAATCCCTTACACGAAAGCACGTACCAGCCACGCCCCCGTGTAAAGGACTCATACCATGGTGTCCAAAAGCCAGGGCGAGCCGTAGCCCTTGGATTGCACCAACTTCGTTTCTAACGCCCACATTACCATGTTTACTCTTTTTAAAGTTTTCATGGCAAAGTGTATTTTAATCACATTTTTATATCAAAGCGATAAACAATCAAGCAAGTAATCACGGTATATTCACAACACATAATTACAAGAAAGAGTATGAAAGCGAATAAAATGTTCAAACAAGTAATCACGGCATGTTCGCAGCACATAAATCACAAGTATGACAAATATGGGATGATCATGGTATGTTAAGCAGCACATCAATCATAAGTATGAAATGACATAAATGCAACATTTATTTGAAATGGCAAGGTACAATTCATGAGAATTTTTAGGGAAAGGGTCAAGACCTCGTGGGGTCGGGATTCGATGCTATTTGAAAGACTTATTCGAATCTCGACACCACCTTAGGATTTACATGAATAAAACAAGGCAATTTTTAGAAGAGAATTCAATGCCTTTTCGGGCTTACACGGGGGTTTAGTACTATTTGAAAAGATTTACCTAAACCCGCGAAGCCAAATAGGACTTAAATGAGAAAAATTGTTTTGGAAATGAGTTTCAACGCCTTTTCGGGCTTACACGGGGGTTTAGTACTATTTGAAAAGATTTACCTAAACCCGCGAAGCCAAATAGGACTTAAATGAGAAAAATTGTTTTGGAAATGAGTTTCAATGCCTTTTCGGGCTTACACGGGGGTTTAGTACTATTTGAAAAGATTTACCTAAACCCGCGAAGCCAAATAGGACTTAAATGAGAAAAATTGTTTTGGAAATGAGTTTCAACGCCTTTTCGGGCTTACACGGGGGTTTAGTACTATTTGAAAAGATTTACCTAAACCCGCGAAGCCAAATAGGACTTAAATGAGAAAAATTGTTTTGGAAATGAGTTTCAATGCCTTTTCGGGCTTACACGGGGGTTTAGTACTATTTGAAAAGATTTACCTAAACCCGCGAAGCCAAATAGGACTTAAATGGGAAAAATTGTTTTGGAAATGGGTTTCAATGCCTTTTCGGGCTTACACGGGGGTTTAGTACTATTTGAAAAGATTTACCTAAACCCGCGAAGCCAAATAGGACTTAAATGAGAAAAATTGTTTTGGAAATGAGTTTCAATGCCTTTTCGGGCTTACACGGGGGTTTAGTACTATTTGAAAAGATTTACCTAAACCCGCGAAGCCAAATAGGACTTATATGGGAAAAATTGTTTTGAAAATGGGGTTTGCAATTTACGGGTCCAACGCCTCATGGATTTACATGGGGTTTAGTGCTATTGAAAGACTTACCTAAAACCACCAATACCGTTCGGTATTTTCATGCCCAAATCAAAATAAAAGAAAATGGACAATGTTACAACAACGAAAATAATGGGGTTTAAACAAGGGATTTTCCGTGGGTCCAATACCCTATGGAATTATGTAATGGCTAATGCCTCCTTGAGGTCTTACATAAACCATTACGACCAATCGGGATTATCACGCCCATTTTTATGGGAAACGGAGATAATAACAACGCAATATATTCACAAGCGCGTAAAAGTAAATAAAGCGATAAATGTATTTAAAGCATTGCGGAAAGCGATAAATAATATTTAAAGCAAATAATGGACTTAAAAAGCGTGGGATTTTCATGGGTCCAATGCCTTATGGAATTACGTGGTGGTTAAAGCCTCTTTGAGGTCTTACATAGTCCACCACGACCAATCGGGATTATCACGCCCAAATCACAAAGGGAAAAGGGGAGAAAATGACAATATTCACAATATAATACGCGCAACGTAGTAAATGTAAATAAAGCGATAAATGACAATATTTAAACATGGGGGTTTTTAACGGGTCCAATGCCTATGGAATTACGTAATGGCTAATGCCTCTTTGAGGTCTTACATAAACCACCACGACCAATCGGGATTATCACGCCCAAATCACAAAGGAAAAATGGGGGGAATAACAATATTCACAATATAATATTTACAACGTAATAAATGTAAATAAAGCGATAAATGACAATATTTAACACATGGGGGATGTATTTTTCGGGTCAAATACCTCGTAGGCTAACAAGGTTGTTACGGCCTCGTTAGAGGTCTTACGCAACTGAGCCAAAGCTACTCAATATTTGCCGTACTAAAACACAAGGGGACCGGTGTATTTTTCGGGTCAAGACCTCGTGGGCTAACATGGTTGTCACGGCCTCGTTAGAGGTCTTACGCGAGCCGCCAAAGCCACTCAATATTGCCGTACTAAAACACACCGGGGGAAGGAGGTACAACAAATATTATATTCACAAGTACGTAGTAAATGTAAATAAAGCGATAAATGACTAGGAAATGTAAATAAAGCGATAAATGACTAGAAAATGTAAATAAAGCGATAAATGACAAGGAAATGTAAATAAAGCGATAAATAGACAAGGAAATGTAAATAAAGCAATAAATAGACAAGGAAATGTAAATAAAGCAATAAATGACAAGGAAATGTAAATAAAGCAATAAATGGACAAGGAAATGTAAATAAAGCAATAAATAGACAATAAATAAACTATAAAGCATAAATGAACTAAAGAATGTAAGAGAGAGAGAGAGAGAGAGAGGGGGGGAAGATGAGGAGAGGTTAGAGAGAGAAGCACCTAATAGATGCTTCTCACTCTAAAAACACCCCAAAATCCCTAAAGAAAAAGTCTAGAGAGAGAAAGAGCTTAGAGAGAGAGAGATTACCTAGAGAGGAGTCTCTCTCTCTAAAACTACCCAAAATCCCCTCCTAAAAACCCCCTAAACCCCTATTTTCTGCCTATTCTACGCTCTAGAAGGCCTAGTGCCCGAGCAAACATTGTGTGCAAATGAGGGGGGGAGGGCTGGTTTTATAGAACGGCGTGCACGCCTCGCGCGGGTCCATCACGCGCCGCGCGGTATGGTCCCGCGCGAGTTGTGGTGCTGCCACGTGGCGGTCTTATCCTTCCACGCCAGCAGCTCCTCGAATCCTTCCTCGGTTTCCGTGCGCGTATCCTTTTTTGACCCGATTTTCGAGGGCAGTTTTGGAGGTCTTCCGGAACTCAAAATGGGTCATGCAGCATATCGTCGGAAAGCTCTCGACGTCCTCTTTCCAACGGTATAAAGTTTGCATGAATCGGAGTTCGGACGAGGGAGTTATGGCTCCCGGAAGTCGGGGTGTCGGAGCTGTTTTTGTGCACTTTTCCGATGAAGATTCCGGTCAAACGGGGGATGCTATCGGCGAACCGAGAGTTCCACGTCGTAGCTGGAGTCGTTATCTTTCCAACGCACCCGGGCTCGCGGATCAACTTGTTGCGAGCAGGAAAGACTCTGCGCGCGAAGGCGGCTGTCCGGGAGAAAAAATGCGTTTTACTCCCAGCGCGTTTTTTCTCAAATCTTGTCCCAGTTCGCGCGCGTATTTGACCTAGCTCCCGATGTCGGATTTTCGACGTTCTTGGTACCGTCGGAAAGCTTGCGCTGCCTACTTTTGCAAGGTTCCGGATTTGCGGAAATCCGAGCTTGGACTTGTGAGATATGGCCCCGCGAACAGAGGCCACCGGGGTGTTTTTGGTCCGTTTGAGGGCAGTTTTCCGATCAGGATTCCGGCTAGACCCGGTAAAATCTTGGCGATCCGAGAGTTCCACGTCGTGCATGAATGTGTCTTCTTTCCAACGTGCCCGGGCTCGCGGATCAACTTGTTGCGAGTCAGGAAGACTCTGCGCGCAAGCGTGGCAACGTCGGTGGGAAAATTCCGGAACTTTCAGCAAAACCTTATTTCGTCGGCCTGTTTTCACGCGCGTGGTAGACGTAGCTCCCGATGTCGGATTTCGACGATCTTGGTATCGTCGGAAAGCTTGTGCTACCTACTTTTCAACGGTACAGGCCTTGCACAGAGGCGAGCTTGGGTTCGCAAGATATGATCTTGCGAACAGAGGCCGTCGGAATGTTCCTTATGCCAAGGGGTCATCTTCTGACTGAGATTCCGGCTTGACCGGAGGAGCTCTTGACGATCCGAAAGTTGCATGTGGTAGCTGAAGTGAACCTCTTGCCTAAGGGTCTTGGCTCGCGGACCAAGTTGCAGCGGGTCGGAGAGAATCTTTGCGCAAACGTTGCCTCCCAAATAGGCTGTTTTGTCAACAATACTTAGCAAAATTTGGCTAAGTGTTGGACCGTTTTTTCGCAGTTTTGGCCATAACTCTCTCGTTTCTCGTCCGTTTTCGACCCGTAAAGTACGGAATCGAAGCTCTCGACATTCTCTACATATTGGTCAAGGAGGTGGTCAGTTCGAGCCAGTTTTTGGTCTGGTCAACGGTCCGGTCAAACCTTGGTCAAACTTGGTCAACCTTGGTCAAACTTGGTCGAATTTGGTCAAAGCTCTCCAAACTCTTGGAAATGTATCCCGGACTTCATTTCAAGGGTTTCTGGGCACGGTGGGTCCTAGTCGGGTTGGAAACGGCTCGGTCAAACCTCGGTCAAACTTTGGTCAACACTAGTCAAACTTGGTCAACCCTAGTCAAACTTGGTCAACCCTAGTTAAACTTGGTCAAACCTTGGGAAATGTGTCCCGGACCTTCTTTTTGGGAGTATTTGATGTGGAGAGGTGTTGCCGGATCATGCTGGCTCGGTCCGGGCCGTCCCGTTCTCGCGTGCTGACGCCCGAGAAAATCCCGTGGGTAAAAATGGGGTTATGACAGCCGCGCGTGATGGTCACGCGCCAGCCCCCACCTCCACGCCAGACGGCCCTTTCAAGCCACGAACCGCCTCCCCACACCTCGTTCGATTATTCTCAACCCTCGGAATGTCCATCTGGACCTCAGAAGGACTGACACGCAAACCGAGATGAACTGCGCGGCAACTGTAAGAAAACACGGAAACCAAGAAAACCCGAGCGGGCAAAAATCGAGTCATTTATTCTTTGTCCGACGTCCCTTGTGCCAAGAAGCGCCAAACAAAGAAGGGGCAACTGTCATAACCCCATTTTTCACCCACGGGATTTTCTCGGGTGTCGGCACGCAAAACGGGACAGCCCTGGACCGAGCCAGCATGATCCGACGAAGCCTCGCCATGTCAAATACTCCCAAGAAGAAGGTCCGGGACACATTTCCCAAGGTTTGACCTAAGTTTGACTAGGGTTGACCAAGTTTGACTAGGGTTGACCGAAGTTTGACCGAGCCATTCCCAGCCCGACTAGGGTCCACCTTGCCCAGAAACCCTCAAAATGTATCCCGGGATACATTTCCCAGAGTTTGGAGGGCTTTGACCAAATTCGACCAAGTTTGACCAAGGTCGACCAAGTTTGACCAAGGTTTGACCGGACCGTTGACCAGACCGTAAGCTGAATCGAACTGACTGCTCCTGGACCATTCCGAAGAACGTGATGAGAGCTTCGATTCGACACTTTACGGGCCAAAAACGGACGAGAAACGAGGGAGTTATGGTCAAAACTCCCGCTGTAACTTGGTCCAACACTTAGCCAAATTTTACTAAGTGTTGTTGACAAAACAGCCTACTTGGGAGGCAACGTTTGCGCAAAAACTCTCTCCGACCCGCTGTAACTTGGTCCACGAGCCAAGACCCTTAGGCAAGAGGTTCACTTCAGCTACAGCACGCAACTTTCGGATCGTCAAAAGCTCCTCCGGTCAAGCCGGAATCTCAGTCAGAAGATGACCCCTTGGCATAAGGAACATTCCGACGGCCTCCGTTCGCAAGGATCATATCTTGCGAACCCAAGCTCGCCTCTGTGCAAGGCCTATACCTTTGGAAAATAGGTAGCATAAGCTTTCCGACGATACCAAGATCGTCGAAATCCGACATCGGGAGCTATATCTACCATGCGCGTGAAAACAGGCCGACGAAATAAGGTTTTGCTGAAAGGTTCCGGAATTTTTCCACCGACGTTGCCACGCTTGCGCGCAGAGTCTTCCTGACTCGCAACAAGTTGATCTACGTTGGAAAGAAGACACATTCATGCACGATGAGGAACTCTCGGATCGCCAAGAATTTACCGGGGCTAGCCGGAATCCCGATCGGAAAACTGCCCTCAAACGGACCAAAAACACTCCGGTGGCCTCTGTTCGCGGGGCCATATCTCACAAGTCCAAGCTCGGATTTCCGCAAATCTGGAACCTTGCAAAAGTAGGCAGCGCAAGCTTTCCGACGGTACCAAGAACGTCGAAATCTGACATCGGGAGCTAGGTCAAATATGCGCGCGAACTGGGACAAGATTTGAGAAAAAACGCGCTGGGAGTAAAACGCGTTTTTCCTCCCGGACAGCCGCCTTCGCGCGCAGAGTCTTTCCTGCTCGCAACAAGTTGATCCGCGAGCCCGGGTGCGTTGGAAAGATAACGACTCCAGCTACGACGTGGAACTCTCGGTTCGCCGATAGCATCCCCCGTTTGATCGGAATCTTCACCGGAAAAGTGCACAAAAACAGCTCCGACACCCCGACTTCCGGGAGCCATAACTCTCTCGTCCGAACTCCGATTCATGCAAACTTTATACCGTTGGAAAGAGGACGTCGAGAGCTTTCCGGCGATATGCTGCATGACCCATTTTGAGTTCCGGAAGACCTCCAAAACTGCCCTCGAAAATCGGGTCAAAAAAGGATACGCGTGCGAGAATCGAGGAAGTGCAGACAGCTGTCTTGGGAGGCGTGCACGCGAGGCGCGCCACCATCACGCGCCGCGCGCAATCATGGCGCGCCCCGCGTGCACGCCCCCCTATAAATAAGACCTCCCCCCCTCTCATTTGCACACAATTTTGCTCGGGCACTAGGCCTTCTAGAGCGTAGAATAGGCAGAAAATAGGGGTTTAGGGGGTTTTAGGAAGGGTTTTTGGGTAGTTTTAGAGAGAGAGACTCCTCTCTAGGTAATCTCTCTCTCTCTCTCTAAGCTCTTTCTCTCTCTAAACTCTTTCTTTAGGGATTTTGGGGTGTTTTTAGAGTGAGAAGCATCTACTAGGTGCTTCTCTCTCTAACCTCTCCTCATCTTCCCCCCCCCTCTCTCTCTCTCTCTCATTCTTTGAGTTCATTTGTTGTTCTATTTTACATTCTTTAGTTCATTTTAGTTCGTTTATGCTTTACTAGTTTATTTATTGTCTATTTATTGCTTTATTTACATTTTCTTGTCTATTTATTGCTTTATTTACATTTTCTAGTCATTTATCGCTTTATTTACATTTTCTAGTCATTTATCGCTTTATTTACATTTACTACGTACTTGTGAATATATATATTGTTGTGATTACCCCCCCTCCCCCCGGTGTGTTTTAGTACGGCAATATTGAGTGGCTTTGGCTCAGTTGCGTAAGACCTCTAACGAGGCCGTAACAACCATGTTAGCCCACGAGGTCTTGACTCGAAAAATACACCTCCCCGTGTGTTTTAGTACGGCAAAACCCGAGTGGCTTTGGCGGCTCGCGTAAGACCTCTAACGAGGCCGTGACAACCATGTTAGCCCACGAGGTGCTTGACCCGAAAAATACACTCCCCCATGTTTAAATAACGTCATTTATTGCTTTATTTACATTTTCCGTACTTGTAAATATTGTCATTTTCCCATTTTCCCCTTTGTGATTTGGGCGTGATAATCCCGATTGGTCGTGGTGGACTATGTAAGACCTCAAAGAGGCTTTAACCACCACGTAATTCCATAGGCATTGGACCCATTAAAAATCCCCATTGTTAAATAACGTCATTTATTGCTTTATTTACATTTTCCGTACTTGTAAATATTGTCATTTTCCCATTTTCCCCTTTGTGATTTGGGCGTGATAATCCCGATTGGTCGTGGTGGACTATGTAAGACCTCAAAGAGGCTTTAACCACCACGTAATTCCATAGGCATTGGACCCATTAAAAATCCCAATTGTTAAATAACGTCATTTATTGCTTTATTTACATTTTCCGTACTTGTAAATATTGTCATTTTCCCATTTTCCCCTTTGTGATTTGGGCGTGATAATCCCGATTGGTCGTGGTGGACTATGTAAGACCTCAAAGAGGCTTTAACCACCATGTAATTCCATAGGCATTGGACCCATTAAAAATCCCCATTGTTAAATAACGTCATTTATTGCTTTATTTACATTTTCCGTACTTGTAAATATTGTCATTTTCCCATTTTCCCCTTTGTGATTTGGGCGTGATAATCCCGATTGGTCGTGGTGGACTATGTAAGACCTCAAAGAGGCTTTAACCACCATGTAATTCCATAGGCATTGGACCCATTAAAAATCCCCATTGTTGAATAACGTCATTTATCGCTTTATTTACATTTTCCGTACTTGTAAATATTGTCATTTTCTCTCTTGATCTTTGTGATTTGGGCGTGATAATCCCGATTGGTCGTGGTGGGCTATGTAAGACCTCACAGAGGCATTAACCATCACGTAATCCCATAGGCATTGGACCCACAAAATTCCCTTGTTGTAAGTTCCATTAATTTATTGCTTCCCATTATGCTCTAAATTTATTGTCATTATTTCATCATTTTTACTACGTTGTAAACATGATATTTCATCATTTTGATTTGGGCATGAAAATACCGAACGGTATTGGTGGTTTTAGGTAAGTCTTTCAATAGCACTAAACCCCATGTAAATCCATACGGCATTGGACCCACAAAAACGCTCTTTTTTAAAACCCGTTATTTTCGTCGTTGTCCATTTTTCCATTTTGATTTGGGCATGAAAATACCGAACGGTATTGGCGGTTTTAGGTAAGTCTTTCAATAGCACTAAACCCCATGTAAATCCATGAGGCGTTGGACCCGTAAATTGCAAACCCCATTTTCAAAATAGATTTTCTCATTTAAGTCCTATTTGGCGTCGAAGGTTTGGATAAGTCTTTCAATAGCACCAACCCTTCGTGTAAGCCCGAAAAGGCATTGAAACCCCATTTTCAAAATAGATTTTCTCATTTAAGTCCTATTTGGCGTCGAAGGTTTGGATAAGTCTTTCAATAGCACCAACCCTTCGTGTAAGCCCGAAAAGGCATTGAAACCCCATTTTCAAATAGATTTTCTCATTATAAGTCCTATTTGGCGTCGAAGGTTTGGATAAGTCTTTCAATAGCACCAACCCTTCGTGTAAGCCCGAAAAGGCATTGAAACCCATTTTCAAATAGATTTTCTCATTTTAGTCCTATTTGGCATCGAAGGTTTAGATAAGTCTTTCAATAGCACCAACCCTTCGTGTAAGCCCGAAAAGGCATTGAAACCATTTTCAAATAGATTTTCTCATTTTAGTCCTATTTGGCATCGAAGGTTTAGGTAAGTCTTTCAATAGCACTAACCCTTCGTGTAAGCCCGAAAAGGCATTGAAACCCCATTTTCAAATAGATTTTCTCATATAAGTCCTATTTGGCATCGAAGGTTTGGATAAGTCTTTCAATAGCACCAACCCTTCGTGTAAGCCCGAAAAGGCATTGAAACCCCATTTTCAAAATAGATTTTCTCATTTAAGTCCTATTTGGCATCAAAGGTTTAGGTAAGTCTTTCAATAGCACTAACCCTTTGTGTAAGCCCGAAAAGGCATTGAAACCCTCTTTTTAGATTGTTTTGTTCATTCATGTAAATCCTATGGTGGTGTCGGGATCCGAGTAAGTCTTTCAATAGCATCGAATCCCGACCCCACGAGGTCTTGACCCTTTCCTTAAAAATTCTTGTGTCATAATAAATTGCACTTTGCATTAAGCATTATATTCATGCCGACCCATATTTGTCATCTTCATTCATTTTCATGATATATGTGTTGCGACTATGCCATGACTATTTTGCTTGGATGTTTTACTATTTTACCGTCTTGATTACTTGCTTGATTGTTTATCGCTTTGATATAAAAATGTGATTAAAATACACTTTGCCATGAAAACTTTAAAAAGAGTAAACATGGTAATGTGGGCGTTAGAAACGAAGGTATGAGTCCTTTACACGGGGGCGTGGCTGGTACGTGCTTTCGTGTAAGGGATTCTACACGTTCTAACTCCCATAGGATCATGGTCTAAAATTCCCCAAAGTGTGAATTAATCATCCAAAACCCCGCCATTCGACGGACCGCTTTACTCTTGGAAATCAAGGGTAAAGAGATCCCGAATATGGCACCAAAAAAACATTAATTGTTTGTCCCGGCACTAGGTGTTAGGATTTCAAGTATATCCTACCACCGAAATGCCCGGAAATTTAAAAGATACAAAGATAAAGGGACGGTGAAATAAAGAGTCTAATCAAAACCGAACGAAGTCACATTACGTTTGCCACTTTTGGTATATCGTACGACGGAAATCGGGACATTTGTTCATAATTAAAACCAACAAACTTAGGCTTAGCAAATAAAAGAAAACATTAGGAAGGAGGTAACCGTTTTCTTAAACGGATGTCGTGGGGTGCCTAACACCTTCCCCACGCATAAGCAAACCCCCGAACCTATCTCTGGTTCAAGACCATTTAGTTTTAGATGTCTAAATAAGATAAAATCTATTAGACATAGGTGCCCAATCACACCTTAAAATTTCCCATGGTTGGTGGCGACTCCAAATTTGTGCTCACACGCACACACGTACACAAGTTCCCACACACACACACAACTCGTATCTCGAAACGGAAAAGAGATAGAGAACACACACAACACTCGCCAAATGGGGGTCGGTATCTAGGAAAATAAAAGAAAAGACCTAACACCCCTTTTTAGGTCGGATTTTCCGCCGGTGTCGACACATGGTACCGTCGAAAAGCTTGCGCTACCCTTTCCCTTAAAGTTTTGGATTTGCGGGAAACCGAACTTGGGTTCGCGAGATATGGTTCCGCGAACAGGGACCGCCGGAGTGTTTTTGGTTCGTTGGAGGACATTTTTTCAATCGAGATTTTAGTTAGACCGGGGAAAATCTTGACGATCCGAGAGTTCCACACCGTGCATGAATGTGTCTTCTTTTCTCGTACCCGGACTTGCGGATCAACTCGTTGTGAGTCAGGAAGACTCTGCGCACAAGCGTGGTAACGTCGGGGGAAAAGTCCTGGAATTTTCAGCACAGCCTTGTTTCGTCGACCTGTTTTCGTGCACGTGGTAGACGTAGCTCCCGATGTCGGATTTCGGCGATCTTGGTGTTGCTGGAAAGCTTGTGCTACCTACTTTCTAAAGGTATAGGCCTTACATAAAGGCGAGCTTGGGTTCGCGAGATATGATCTCGTGGACAGAGGTCGTTGGAATGTTCCTTATGCCAAGGGGTCATTTTCTGATTAAGATTTCGGCTTGACCGGAGGAGCTCTTGGCGATCCGGGAGTTGCACGTTGTAGTTGAATGAACCCTTTTGCTTAAAGGTTTCAGCTTGCGGACTAAGTTACCACTGTCATAACCCCATTTTTACCCACGGAATTTTCTCGGGTGTCGGTACGCAAAACGAGGCAGCCCGAACCAAGCCGGCCTGATCTGACGAAGGCCCACCACATCAAATAACCTCAAAACGGGGTCTGGGGCACATTTCCCAAAATCCGACCAAGTTTTCCCAAGGTTGACCAAATTTGACCAAAGTTGACCGAGGTTTGACCGAGCCGTTTCCAACCCAACTGGGGTCCACCATGCCAGAAAAACCGCAAAACGTGGTCCGGAATGTATTTCCCAGAGTTCGGAGAGCTTTGACCAAATTTGACCAAGTTTGACTAAGGTTGACCTAGTTTGACCAAGGTTTGACCGGACCGTTGACCTGACCAAAAGCTGAATTGAACTGACCACCCCCTGACCATTGTGTAAAGCGCGATGAGAGCTTCGATTCGATACTTTACGGGTCGAAAACGAACGAGAAACGAGGGAGTTATAGGCAAAACCGTGAAAAACGGTCCAACACTTAGCCAAATTTTGCTAAGTGTTGTTGACAAAACAGCCTATTTGGGAGGCAACATTTGCACGTAGATTCTCTTTGACCCGCAGCAACTTGGTCCGCGAGCTGAGACCGTTAAGCAAGAGGGTTGCTTCAGCTACAACGCGCAACTTCCGGATCATCGAGAGCTCTTCCGGTCAAGCCGAAATCTCGATCAGAAAATGACCCCTTGGCATAAGGAACATTCCAACGGCCTCTGTTCGCAAGATCATATCTTGCGAACCTAAGCTCGCCTCTGTGCAAGGCCTGTACCGTTGAAACCTAGGTAGCACAAACTTTCCGAAGATACCAAGATCGTCGAAATCCGATATCGGGAGCTACGTCTACCACGCACGTAAAAACAGGTCGACGAAATAAGGCTGTGCTGAAAATTCCGGAACTTTCCCACCGACGTTGCCACGCTTGCGCGCAGAGTCTTCCTGACTCGCAACAAGTTGATCCACAAGCCCAGGCACATTGGAAAGAAGACACATTCATGCACGATGTGGAACTCTCGGATCGCCAAGATTTTACCGGGTCTAGCCGGAATCCCGATCGGAAAACTGTCCTCAAACGGACCAAAAACACTCCGGTGGCCCCTATTTGCGGAACCATATCTTACAAGCCCAAGCTCGGATCCCTGCAAATCTGGAACCTTGAAGAAGAGGGTAACACAAGCTTTCCAACGGTACCAAGAACGTCGAATTCTGACGCCGAGAGCTAGGTCAACTGTACGCGCGAACTGGGACAAGATTTAAGAAAAAACGCGCTGGGAATAAAACACGTTTTTTCTCCCGGACAACCGCCTTCGCGCGCAGAGTCTTTCCGACTCGCTGCAAGTTGACCCACAAGCCCAGGTGTGTTGGAAAGATGACGACTCCAGCTACGACATGGAACTCTCGGTTCGCTGATAGCATCCCCCGTTTGACCGGAATCTTCACCGGAAAAACACACAAAAACAGCTCCGGCACCCCGACTTCCGGGAGCCATAACTCTCTCGTCCGAACTCTGATTTGTGTAAACTTTATACCGTTGGAAAGAAGACGTCGAGAGCTTTCTGATGATATGCTGCATGACCCATTTTGAGCACCAGAAGACCTCCAAAACTGCCCTCGAAAATTGGGTCAAAAAAGGGTACGCACGCGAAAACCGAGGAGGATTTGGTGGGGGGCTGGCGTGGAGGATAAGATCGCCACGTGGCAGGTGCATGCCTCGCGCACCATCATCACGCGCCGCGTGCCATGATGGCACTGTTGACACCGGCGGAAAATCCGACCTCTAAACAGGAAGTGTGTTTAGGGTCTTTTCTTTTTATTTTCCTAGATACCGACCCCCATTTGGCGAGTGTGTGTGTGATCCCTATCTCTTTTCCATTTCGAGATATGGGTTGTGTGTGTGTGTGGGAACTTGTGTACGCGTGTGCATGTGTGCACAAATTTGGAGTCGCCACCAACCATGGGAAATTTAAGGTGTGATTGGGCACCTATGTCTAATAGATTTTATCTTATTTAGACATCTAAAACTAAATGGTCTTGAACCAGAGATGGGTTCGGGGGTTTGCTTATGCGTGGGGAAGGTGTTAGGCACCCCACGACATCCGTTAAGAAACGGTTACCTCCTTTCTAATGTTTTCTTTTATTTGCTAAGCCTAGGTTGTTGGTTTTAATTATGAACAGATGTCCCGATTTCCGTCATGCGATATACCAAAAGTGGCAAACGCAATGTGACTTCATTCGGTTTTGGTTAGACTCTTTATTTCACCGTCCCTTTTATCTTTGTATCTTTTAGGTTCCAGGCATTTCGGTTGTAGGATATACTTGAAATCCTAACACCTAGTGCCGGGACAAACAATTAATATTTTTGGTGCCATATTCGGGATCTCTTTACCCTTGATTTTCAAGAGTAAAGTGGTCCGTCAAATGGCGGGGTTTTGGATGATTAATTCACACTTTGGGGAATTTTAGACCATGATCCTATGGGAGTTAGAACGTGTAGAATCCCTTACATGAAAGCACGTACCAGCCACGCCCCCGTGTAAAGGACTCATACCATGGTGTCCAAAAGCTAGGGCGAGCCGTAGCCCTTGGATTGCACCAACTTCGTTTCTAACGCCCACATTACCATGTTTACTCTTTTTAAAGTTTTCATGGCAAAGTGTATTTTAATCACATTTTATATCAAAGCGATAAACAAGCAAATAAAGTAATCAAGGCATATTCACAGCACATAAATTACAAGAAAGAGTATGAAAGCAGGTAAAATGTTCAAACGAGTAATCATGACATGTTCGCAGCACATAAATCACAAGCATGACAGAAAATGGAATGATCATGACATGTTTAGTAACACATCAATCATAAATATGAAATGACATAAATATGACACTTAATCGAAATGTAATTTATGAGAATTTTTAGGGAAAGGGTCAAGACCTCGTGGGGTCGGGATTCGATGCTATTGAAAGACTTACTCGAATCTCGACACCACCATAGGATTTATATGAATAAAACAAAACAATCTAAAAAGAGGGTTTCAAGGCCTTTTCGGGCTTATACGAAGGGTTAGTTCTATTGAAAGACTTACCTAAACCTTCGATGCCAAATAGGACTTATATGATGAAAATCATTTAAAAAAGGGGTTTCAATGCCTTTTCGGGCTTACACAAAGGGTTGGTGCTATTGAAAGACTTATCCAAACCTCTGATGCCAAATAGGACTTACATGATGAAAATCGTTTTGAAAAGTGGTTTCAATGCCTTTTCGGGCTTACACGAAGGGTTAGTGCTATTGAAAGACTTACCTAAACCTTCGATGCCAAATAGGACTTATATGATGAAAATCGTTTTGAAAAGTGGTTTCAATGCCTTTTCGGGCTTACACGAAGGGTTAGTGCTATTGAAAGACTTACCTAAACCTTCGATGCCAAATAGGACTTATATGATGAAAATCATTTTAAAAACAGGGTTTCAATGCCTTTTCGGGCTTACACAAAGGGTTAGTGCTATTGAAAGACTTACCTAAACCTTTGATGCCAAATAGGACTTATATGATGAAAATCATTTTGAAAATATGTTTGCAATTTACGGGTCCAACGCCTCATGGATTTACATGGGGTTTAGTGCTATTGAAAGACTTACCTAAAACCACCAATACCGTTCTGTATTTTCATGCCCAAATCAAAATGAAAAAAATGGACAATAACGAAAATAACGGGGTTTAAGATAACGGGTTTTCGTGGGTCCAATACCCTATGGAATTACGTGATAGTTAATGCCTCGTTGAGGTCTTACGTAATCCACCACGACCAATCGGGATTATCACACCCAAATCACCAAGGGAAAAGGGGAGAAAATGACAATATTCACAAGTACGTAATAAATGTAAATAAAGCGGTAAATGACTTTAAAACGGAGGATTTTTTATGGGTCCAATGCCTATGGAATTATATGGTGGATAAAGCCTCTTTGAGGTCTCACATAATCCACCACGACCAATCGGGATTATCACGCCCCAATCACAAAGGGAAAAATAGGGGATATTCACAATATAATATGCACAACATAATAAATGTAAATAAAGCGATGAATGACATTATTTACACATGGGGATGTATTTTTCGGGTCAAATACCTCGTAGACTAACATGGTTGTTACGGCCTCGTTAGAGGTCTTACGCACTCCGCCAAAGCTACTCAATATTTGCCGTACTAAAATACGGGGAAAGGGATAATCTCAACATAATATTCACAAGTACGTAGTAAAATGTAAATAAAGCGATAAATGACAATATTTACACACGGGGATTTTTAATGGGTCCAATGCCTATGGAATTACATGGTGGATAAGGCCTCTTTGAGGTCTTACATAATCCACCACGACCAATCGGGATTATTACGCCCAAATCACAAAGGGAAAAATGGGGGATATTCACAATATAATATGCACAACGTAGTAAATGTAAATAAAGCGATAAATGACATTATTTACACATGGGGATGTATTTTTCGGGTCAAATACCTCGTAGACTAACATGGTTGTTACGGCCTCGTTAGAGGTCTTACGCACTCCGCCAAAGCTACTCAATATTTGCCGTACTAAAATACGGGGGAAGGGATAATCACAATGTAATATTCACAAGTATATAGTAGAATATAAATAAAACGGTAAATGACAATATTTACACATGGGGATGTATTTTTCGGGTCAAATACCTCGTAGACTAACATGGTTGTTACGGCCTCGTTAGAGGTCTTACGCACTCCGCCAAAGCTACTCAATATTTGCCGTACTAAAATACGGGGAAAGGGATAATCTCAACATAATATTCACAAGTACGTAGTAAAATGTAAATAAAGCGATAAATGACAATATTTACACACGGGGATTTTTAATGGGTCCAATGCCTATGGAATTACATGGTGGATAAGGCCTCTTTGAGGTCTTACATAATCCACCACGACCAATCGGGATTATCACGCCCAAATCACAAAGGGAAAAATGGGGGATATTCACAATATAATATGCACAACGTAGTAAATGTAAATAAAGCGATAAATGACATTATTTACACATGGGGATGTATTTTTCGGGTCAAATACCTCGTAGACTAACATGGTTGTTACGGCCTCGTTAGAGGTCTTACGCACTCCGCCAAAGCTACTCAATATTTGCCGTACTAAAATACGGGGGAAGGGATAATCACAATGTAATATTCACAAGTATATAGTAGAATATAAATAAAACGGTAAATGACAATATTTACACATGGGGATGTATTTTTCGGGTCAAATACCTCGTAGACTAACATGGTTGTTACGGCCTCGTTAGAGGTCTTACGCACTCCGCCAAAGCTACTCAATATTTGCCGTACTAAAATACGGGGAAAGGGATAATCACAATATAATATTCACAAGTACTTAGGAAATGTAAATAAAGCGATAAATCTACTCAGATCTACAAATAGAGACAACAAATAACCCAAGAAACATGTAGATAAAACAATAGTAGCATAATAAATAAACTAGGAGAGCATAAATAGAACATACATAAACTAAAAAGCATAAAATAGAACATAATATGAACTAACTAGCATAAATACAAGTGGATCCTTGTGAATCCCTTCCCATTTTAGAGATCATCACTAGTCACCTCCACTAAGAAAAGAAAAAAAAAAAGAGAGAGAGGAGGAGAGAGAAAGAGCTTAGAGAGAGAGAGAGAGAGTACCTAGAGAGGAGTCTCTCCCTCTAAAAACTACCCAAAACCCCTTTCTAAAACCCCCTAAACCCCTATTTTCTGCCTATTCTACGCTCTAGAAGGCCTAGTGCCTGAGCAAAATTGTGTGTAAATGAGGGGGGGCTGTGGTCTTATTTATAGAAGGGCGTGCACGCCGGGCGCGCCATCATGGCGCACGGCGCGTGATGATGGCGCGCCTCGCGTGCACCTGCCACGTGGCAGTCTTATCCATCCACGCCAGCCCCCCACCTGATCCTCCTCGATTTTTGTGCGCGTACCTTTTTTGACCCGATTTTCGAAGGCAATTTTGGAGGTCTTCCGAAACTCAAAAAGGGTCATGCAGCATATTGCCGGAAATCTCTCGACGTCCTCTTTCCAACGGTATAAAGTTTGCGCGAATCGGAGTTCGGACGAGAGAGTTATGGCTCCCAGAAGTCGGGGTGTCGGAGCTGTTTTTGTGTGCTTTTCCGATGAAGATTCCGGTCAAATGGGGGATGCTATCGACGAACCAAGAGTTCCACGTCGTAGCTGGAGTTGTTATCTTTCCAATGCACCCGGGCTCGCGGGTCAACTTGTAGCGAGCAGGAAAGACTCTGCGCACGAAGGTGGCTGTCTGGGAGGAAAAACGCGTTTTACTCCCAGTGCATTTTTTCTCAAATCTTGTCCCAGTTCGCACGCGTATTTGACCTAGCTCCCGATGTCGGATTTCGACGTTCTTGGTACCGTCGGAAAGCTTGCGCTGCCAACTTTTGCAAGGTTCCGGATTCGCGGGAATCCGAGCTTGGACTTGTGAGATATGGTCCCACGAACAGAGGCCACCGGGGTGTTTTTGGTCCGTTTGAGGGCAGTTTTCCAATCAGGATTCCGGCTAGACCCGGTAAATTCTTGGCGATCCGAGAGTTCCACGTCGTGCATGAATGTGTCCTCTTTCCAACGTGCCCAGGCTCGCGGATCAACTTGTTGCGAGTCAGGAAGACTCTGCGTGCAAGCGTGGCAACGTCGGTGGGAAAATTCCAGGATTTTCAGCAAAGCCTTATTTCGTCGGCCTGTTTTCACGCGCGTGGTAGACGCAGCTCCCGACGTCAGATTTTGACAATCTTGGTATCGTCAGAAAGCTTATGCTACCTATTTTCCAAAGGTACAGGCCTCGCCCAGAGGCGAGCTTGGGTTCGCAAGATACAATCTTGCGAATGGAGGCTGTTGGAATGTTCCTTATGCCAAGGGGTCATTTTCTGATTGAGATTCCGGCCTGACCGGAGGAGCTCTTGATGATCCGGAAGTTGCACGTCGTAGCTGGAGTGACCCTCTTGCATAAAGGTCTTGGCTCGCGGACCAAGTTACACCGGCGGAAAAATCATCTTATAAATATTCTTTTATTTATTTTTATTTTTCCTTGATCCCGACCCCCATTTGGCGAGTGTTGTGTGTGATCTCTATCTCTTTTCCGTTTCGAGATACGAGTTGTGTGCGTGTGGGAACTTGTATACGTGTGTGCGTGTGAGCACAAATTTGGAGTCGCCACCAACCATGGGAAATTTTAAGGTGTGATTGGGCACCTATGTCTAATAGATTTTATCTGATTTAGACATTTAAAACTAAATGGTCTTGAACCAGAAATAGGTTCGGGAGTTTGCTTATGCGTGGGGAAGGTGTTAGGCACCCCACGACATCCGTTTAAGAAAACGGTTACCTCCTTCCTAATGTTTTCTTTTATTTGCTAAGCCTAAGTTTGTTGGTTTTAATTATGAACAAATGTCCCAAATTCGGTCGAGCAATATACCAAGAATGGCAAATGCATTTTGACCTCATTTGGTTTTGATTAGACTCTTTATTTCACCGTCCCTTTATCTTTGTATCTTTTAAATTTCCGGGCATTTCGGTAGTAGGATATACTTGAAATCCTATCACCTAGTGCCGGGACAAACAATTAATGTTTTTTGGTGCCATATTCGGGATCTCTTTACCCTTGATTTCCAAGAGTAAAGCGGTCCGTCGAATGGCGGGGTTTTGGATGATTAATTCACACTTTGGGGAATTTTAGGCCATGATTTATGGGAGTTAGAACGTGTAGAATCCCTTACACGAAAGCACGTACCAGCCACGCCCCCGTGTAAAGGACTCATACCTTCGTTTCTAACGCCCACATTACCATGTTTACTCTTTTTAAAGTTTTCATGGCAAAGTGTATTTTAATCACATTTTTATATCAAAGCGATAAACAATCAAGCAAGTAATCAAGACGGTAAAATGGTAAAACCTCCAAACAAATAGTCATGGCATAGTCGCAACACATATATCATGAAAATGAATGAAGATGACAAATGGGTCGGCATGAATATAATGCTTAACGCAAAGTGCAATTTATTATAACACAAGGATTTTTAAGGAAAGGGTCAAGACCTCGTGGGGTCGGGATTCGATGCTATTGAAAGACTTACTCGGATCCCGACACCACCATAGGATTTACATGAATAAAACAAGGCAATCCAAAAGAGGGTTTCAAGGCCTTTTCGGGCTTACATGAAGGGTTGGTGCTATTGAAAGACTTATCCAAACCTTCGATGCCAAATAGGACTTAAATGAGAAAATCTATTTGAAAACGGGGTTTCAATGCCTTTTCGCGCTTACACGGGGGGTTGGTGCTATTGAAAGACTTATCCAAACCTTCGACGCCAAATAGGACTTGCATGAGAAAATCTATTTGAAAATATGGTTTCAATGCCTTTTCGGGCTTACACGAAGGGTTGGTGCTATTGAAAGACTTATCCAAACCTTCGACGCCAAATAGGACTTAAATGAGAAAATCTATTTGAAAATATGGTTTCAATGCCTTTTCGGGCTTACACGAAGGGTTGGTGCTATTGAAAGACTTATCCAAACCTTCGACGCCAAATAGGACTTAAATGAGAAAATCTATTTGAAAAGGGGTTTCAATGCCTTTTCGGGCTTACACGAAGGGTTGGTGCTATTGAAAGACTTATCCAAACCTTCGACGCCAAATAGGACTTAAATGAGAAAATCTATTTGAAAGGGAGTTTGCAATTTACGGGTCCAACGCCTCATGGATTTACATGGGGTTTAGTGCTATTGAAAGACTTACCTAAAACCGCCAATACCGTTCGGTATTTTCATGCCCAAATCAAAATGATGAAATATCATGTTTACAACGTAATAAAAATGGCAAGAAATGTAGAGCATAACGGGAAGCAATGAATTAATGGAATTTACAAGGAGGGAATTTTGTGGGTCCAATGCCTATGGAATTACGTGATGGTTAATGCCTCTTTGAGGTCTTACATAGCCCACCACGACCAATCGGGATTATCACGCCCAAATTACAAAGAAAAAGGGGGAAAATGACAATATTTACAAATACGGAATAAATGTAAATAAAACGGTAAATGACGTTATTTAACAATGGGGATTTTTAACGGGTCCAATGCCTATGGAATTATATGGTGGATAGAGCCTCTTTGAGGTCTTACATAATCCACTACGACCAATCGGGATTATCACGCCCAACTCACAAAGGGAAAAATGGGGGATATTCACAATATAATATTCATAACGTATTAAATGTAAATAAAGCGTTAAATGACAATATTTAACATGGGGGAGTGTATTTTTCGGGACAAGCACCTCGTGGGCTAACATGGTTGTCACGGCCTCGTTAGAGGTCTTACGCGAGCCGCCAAAGCCACTCGGGTTTTGCCGTACTAAAACACATGGGGAAGGGGATAATCACAACAAATATTCACAAGTACGTAGTAAATGTAAATTAAGCGATAAATGACGATATTTAAACATGGGGGATGTATTTTTCGGGTCAAATACCTCGTAGGCTAACAAGGTTGTTACGGCCTCGTGAGAGGTCTTACGCAACTGAGCCAAAGCAATATTTGCCGTACTAAAACACACGGGGAAGGGGATAATCACAACATAATATTCACAAGTGCGTATAAAATGTAAATAAAGCGATAAATGACGATATTTAAACATGGGGATGTATTTTTCGGGTCAAATACCTCGTAGGCTAACAAGGTTGTTACGGCCTCGTTAGAGGTCTTACGCAACTGAGCCAAAGCTACTCAATATTTGCTGTACTAAAACACACGGGGAAGGGGATAATCACAACATAATATTCACAAGTGCGTATAAAATGTAAATAAAGCGATAAATGACGATATTTAAACATGGGGATGTATTTTTCGGGTCAAATACCTCGTAGGCTAACAAGGTTGTTACGGCCTCGTTAGAGGTCTTACGCAACTGAGCCAAAGCTACTCAATATTTGTCGTACTAAAATACGGGGAAAGGGATAATCACAATATAATATTCACAAGTGCGTGTTGAATGTAAATAAAGCGGTAAATGACAATATTTAAGCAAGGATGAAGAAATAAATAGACTAGAAAGCATAAATAAAGCAATAAATAGACTAGAAAGCGTAAATAAAGCAATAAATAGACAATAAATAAACTAGTAAAGCATAAATGAACTAAAATGAACTAAAGAATGTAAAATAGAACATAAATGAACTAATAACACATAAACTAAAGTGGATCCTTGTGAATCCCTTCCCATTTTGGGATCATCACTAGTCACTTCCACTAATAAAGAAAAAAAAGAAGAGAGAGAAAGAGGAGAGAGAAAGAGTTTAGAGAGTCACTTCCACTAATATCACTAGTCACTTCCACTAATAAAGAAAAAAAAGAAGAGAGAGAAAGAGGAGAGAGAAAGAGTTTAGAGAGAGAAAGAGCTTAGAGAGAGGGAGATTACCTAGAGAGGAGTCTCTCTCTCTAAAACTACCCAAAAACCCTTCCTAAAACCCCCTAAACCCCTATTTTCTGCCTATTCTACGCTCTAGAATGCCTAGTGCCCGAGCAAAATTGTGTGCAAATGAGAGGGGGGGAGGTCTTATTTATAGGGGGGCGTGCACACGGGGCGCGCCATGATTGCGCCCGGCGCGTGATGGTGGTGCGCCTCGCGTGCACGCCTCCCAAGACAGCTGTCAACACTTCCTCGATTCTCATGCGCATATCTTTTTTTGACCCAATTTTCAAGGGCAGTTTTGGAGGTCTTCCGGAACTTAAAATGGGTCATGCAGCATATCTCCGGAAAGCTCTCAACGTCCTCTTTCCAACGGTATAAAGTTTACATGAATCGGAGTTTGGACGAGAGAGTTATGGCTCTCGAAAGTCGGGGTGTTGGAGCTGTTTTTGTGCACTTTTCCGGTGAAGATTCCGATCAAACGGGGGATGCTATCGGCGAACCGAGAGTTCCACGTCGTAGCCGGAGTCGTTATCTTTCCAACACACCTGGGCTCGCGGATCAACTTGTTGTGAGCAGGAAAGACTCTGCGCGCGAAGGCGGCTGTCCGGGAGAAAAAACGTGTTTTACTCCCAGCGCGTTTTTTCTCAAATCTTGTCCCAGTTCGCGCGCGTTTTTGACCTAGTTCCCGATGTCGGATTTCGACGTTCTTGGTACCGTTGGAAAGCTTGCGTTGCCTACTTTTGCAAGGTTCCAAATTTGCGAAAATTCGAGCTTGGACTTGTGAGATATGGCCCTGCGAACATAGGCCACCGGAGTGTTTTTGGTCCGTTTGAGGGCAGTTTTCCGAGCAGGATTCCGGCTAGACCCGGTAAAATCTTGACGATCCGAGAGTTCCTTGTCGTGCATGAATGTGTCTTCTTTCCAACGCACCCGAGCTTGTAGATCAACTTGTTGCGAGTCAGGAAGACTCTGCGCGCAAGTGTGGCAACGTCAGTGGGAGAATTCCGAAACTTTCAGCAAAACCTTATTTCGTCAGCCTTTTTTCACGCGCGTGGTAGATGTAGCTCCCAATGTCGGATTTCGACGATCTTGGTGTCATAACCCCATTTTTACCCCCGGAATTTTCTCGGGTGTCAACACGTAAAACGAGGCAGCCCGAACCAAGTCGGCCTGTTCCGACGAGGGCTCATCACACCAAATAACCTCAAAACGGGGTCTGGGACACATTTCCCAAGATCTGACCAAGTTTGACCAAGGTTGACCAAGTTTGACCGGAGTTGACCAAGTTTGACCGAGGTTTGACCAAGCCGTTTCTGACCCGACTGGGGTCCGCTATGCCCGAAAATCCTCGAAACGCGTCCCAGGATACATTTCCCAGGGTTCGGAGAATTTTGACCAAGTTTGACCAAGTTTGACCAAGGTTGACTAAGTTTGACCAAGGTTTGACCGGACCGTTGACCAGACCGAAAGCTGAATCGAACTGACCGCTCCTTGACCATTCTGAAGAACGTGATGAGAGCTTCGATTCGACACTTTACGGGCCAAAAACGGACGAGAAACGAGGGAGTTATGGTCAAAACTGTGAAAAAACGGTCCAACACTTAGCCAAATTTTGCTAAGTGTTGTTGACAAAACAGCCTATTTGGGAGGCAACGTTTGCGCAAAGATTCTCTCCGACCCGCTACAACTTGGTCCGCGAGCCAAGACCCTTAGGCAAGAGGTTCACTTCAGCTACCACACGCAACTTTCGGATCGTCAAGAGCTCCTCCGGTCAAGCCGGAATCTCAGTCAGAAGATGACCCCTTGGCATAAGGAACATTCCGACGGCCTCTGTTCGCAAGATCATATCTTGCGAACCCAAGCTCGCCTCTGTGCAAGGCCTTGTACCGTTGAAAAGTAGGTAGCGCAAGCTTTCCGACGATACCAAGATCGTCGAAATCCGACATCGGGAGCTACGTCTACCACGCGCGTGAAAACAGGCCGACGAAATAAGGCTGTGCTGAAATTTCCGGAATTTTCCCACCGACGTTGCCGCGCTTGCGCGCAGAGTCTTCCTGACTCGCAACAAGTTGATCCGCGAGCCCGGGTGCGTTGGAAAGAAGACACATCCATGCACGACGTGGAACTCTCGGATCGCCAAGATTTTACCGGGTCTAGCCGGAATCACGATCGGAAAACTGTCCTCAAACGGACCAAAAACACCCCGCGGCCCCTGTTCGTGGAACCATATCTCGCGAACCCAAGGTCGGATTCCTGCAAATCCGGAACCTTGCAAAAGTAGGCAGTGCAAGCTTTCCGACGGTACCTGGAACGTCAAAATCCGACATCGGGAGCCAGGTCAAATACGTGCGCGAACTGGGACAAAAATAAGGAAAATGCGCTGAAAATCTGACGTGATTTTCCTCCCGGACAGTCGCCTTCGCGCGCAGAGTCTTTCCTACTCGCAGCAAGTTGACGTGCGGGCCCGGGTGCGTTGGAAATATGACGACTCCAGCTACAACGTGCAACTCTCGGTTCGCCGGTGGCATCCCCCGTTTGACCGGAATGTTCGCCGGAAAAACACACAAAAACAGCTCAGATGACCCAACTTCCGGGAGCCATAACTTTTTCTTACAAACTCCGATTTGCGTAAACTTTATATCATTAGAAATTAGACATCTGGGGCTTTCCAACGGTATGCTGCATGACCCATTTTGAGTACTGGAAGGCCTCCAAAATCGCCCTTGAAAATCGGGTCCGAAAATTGTGCGCTGCGCGAATTTCCGTCGAGTGGATAAGATCGCCACGCGGCGGTTACTGTAGCTCGCGCGGAACAGTACCGCGCGACGCACTACAGTACCGCGCGAGGCGTGCAAATCCATCTATAAAATGCACCCCCCTCCCCTCAGCGCTGGGTCCGAAGCTTAGAGCATTTTTTGAGTTTCTTAGGTAGTTTTAGGTAGTTTTTAGGCATAGAATAGGGGTTTGGGGTTTGGGTCTTTCTTTGGGGGGTTTTTGGGGAGTTTTTAGAGTGAGAAGCATCTACTAGGTGCTTCTCTCTCTAACCTCTCCTCATCCTCCCCCCCCTCTCTCTCTCTCTCTAAGCTCTTTCTCTCTCTAAACTCTTTCTCTAGGGATTTTGGGGTGTTTTTAGAGTGAGAAGCATCTACTAGGTGCTTCTCTCTCTAACCTCTCCTCATCTTCCCCCCTCCCTCTCTCTCTCTTACATTCTTTAGTTCATTTATGCTTTATTTACATTTCCTTGTCTATTTATTGCTTTATTTACATTTCCTTGTCTATTTATTGCTTTATTTACATTCCCTTGTCTATTTATTGCTTTATTTACATTTCCTTGTCTATTTATTGCTTTATTTACATTTCCTTGTCTATTTATTGCTTTATTTACATTTCCTTGTCTATTTATTGCTTTATTTACATTTTTCTAGTCATTTATCGCTTTATTTACATTTCCTTGTCTATTTATCGCTTTATTTACATTTCCTTGTCTATTTATTGCTTTATTTACATTTTCTAGTCATTTACCGCTTTTCTAGTTATTTATCGCTTTATTTACATTTACTACGTACTTGTGAATATAATATTTGTTGTACCTCCTTCCCCCGGTGTGTTTTAGTACGGCAATATTGAGTGGCTTTGGCGGCTCGCGTAAGACCTCTAACGAGGCCGTGACAACCATGTTAGCCCACGAGGTCTTGACCCGAAAAATACACCGGCCCCCTTGTGTTTTAGTACGGCAAATATTGAGTAGCTTTGGCTCAGTTGCGTAAGACCTCTAACGAGGCCGTAACAACCTTGTTAGCCTACGAGGTATTTGACCCGAAAAATACATCCCCCATGTGTAAATATTGTCATTTATCGCTTTATTTACATTTACTACGTTGTAAATATTATATTGTGAATATTGTCATTTTCCCATTTTTTCCTTTGTGATTTGGGCGTGATAATCCCGATTGGTCGTGGTGGACTATGTAAGACCTCAAAGAGGCTTTAACCACCACGTAATTCCATAAGGCATTGGACCCATGAAAATCCCGTGTTTTTAAGTCCATTATTTGCTTTAAATTTATTTATCGCTTTCCGCAATGCTTTAAATACATTTATCGCTTTATTTACTTTTACGCGCTTGTGAATATATTGCGTTGTTATTATCTCCGTTTCCCATAAAAATGGGCGTGATAATCCCGATTGGTCGTAATGGTTTATGTAAGACCTCAAGGAGGCATTAGCCATTACATAATTCCATAGGGTATTGGACCCACGGAAATCCCTTGTTTAAACCCCATTATTTTCGAACATTGTCCATTTTCTTTTATTTTGATTTGGGCATGAAAATACCGAACGGTATTGGTGGTTTTAGGTAAATCTTTTCAAATAGCACTAAACCCCATGTAAATCCATGAGGCGTTGGACCCGTAAATTGCAAACATACTTTTCAAAACGGTTTTTCTCATTTAAGTCCTATTTGGCTTCGCGGGTTTAGGTAAATCTTTTCAAATAGTACTAAACCCCCGTGTAAGCCCGAAAAGGCATTGAAACCTCATTTTCAAAACGGTTTTTCTCATTTAAGTCCTATTTGGCTTCGCGGGTTTAGGTAAATCTTTTCAAATAGTACTAAACCCCCGTGTAAGCCCGAAAAGGCATTGAAACTCATTTCCAAAACAGTTTTTCTCATTTAAGTCCTATTTGGCTTCGCGGGTTTAGGTAAATCTTTTCAAATAGTACTAAACCCCCGTGTAAGCCCGAAAAGGCATTGAAACTCATTTCCAAAAACGATTTTTCTCATTTAAGTCCTATTTCGCGGGTTTAGGTAAATCTTTTCAAATAGTACTAAACCCCCGTGTAAGCCCCGTGAAAAGCCCGAAAAGGCATTGAAACTCATTTAAGAAAAGGCATTGAAACTCATTTCCAAAACGGTTTTTCTCATTTAAGTCCTATTTGGCTTCGCGGGTTTAGGTAAATCTTTTCAAATAGTACTAAACCCCCGTGTAAGCCCGAAAAGGCGTTGAAACTCATTTCCAAAACAATTTTTCTCATTTAAGTCCTATTTGGCTTCGCGGGTTTAGGTAAATCTTTTCAAATAGTACTAAACCCCCGTGTAAGCCCGAAAAGGCATTGAATTCTCTTCTAAAAATTGCCTTGTTTTATTCATGTAAATCCTAAGGTGGTGTCGAGATCCGAGTAAGTCTTTCAAATAGCATCGAATCCCGACCCCACGAGGTCTTGACCCTTTCCCTAAAAATTGTCATGAATTGTACTTTGCCATTTCAAAAAAATGTTACATCTATGTCATTTCATATTTATGATTGATGTGCTGTTAACATGTCATGATCATTTCATATTTTGTCATACTTGTGATTTATGTGCTGTGAACATACCGTGATTACTTGTGTGAACATTTTACTCGCTTTCATACTCTTTCTTGTAATTATGTGTTGTGAATATACCATCTTGATATTTGCTTGTTTGTTTATCGCTTTGATATAAAAATGTGATTAAAATACACTTTGCCATGAAAACTTTAAAAAGAGTAAACATGGTAATGTGGGCGTTAGAAACGAAGTTGGTGCAATCCAAGGGTTACGGCTCGCCCTGGCTTTTGGACACCATGGTATGAGTCCTTTACACGGGGGCGTGGCTGGTACGTGCTTTCGTGTAAGGGATTCTACACGTTCTAACTCCCATAGGATCATGGTCTAAAATTCCCCAAAGTGTGAATTAATCATCCAAAACCCCGCCATTTGACGGACCGCTTTATCCTTGGAAATCAAGGGTAAAGAGATCCCGAATATGGCACATCAAAAACATTAATTGTTTGTCCCGGCACTAGGTGTTAGGATTTCAAGTACATCCTACCACCGAAATGCCCGGAAATTTAAAAGATACAAAGATAAAGGGATGGTGAAATAAAGAGTCTAATCAAAACCGAACGAAGTCATATTGCGTTTGCCATTTTTGGTATATCGCATGACGGAAATCGGGACATTTGTTTATAATAAAAACCAACAACCTAGGCTTAGCAAATAAAAGAGAACATTAGAAAGGAGGTAACCGTTTTCTTAAACGGATGTCGTGGGGTGCCTAACACCTTCCCCACGCATAAGCAAACCCCCGAACCTATCTCTGGTTCAAGACCATTTTTTTGTTATAGATGTCTAAATAAGATAAAATCTATTAGACATAGGTGCCCAATCACACCTTAAAATTTCCCATGGTTGGTGGCGACTCCAAATTTGTGCACACACGCACACACGTACACAAGTTCCCACACACACACACAACTCATATCTCGAAACGGAAAAGAGATAGAGATCACACACACACTCGCCAAATGGGGGTCGGTATCTAGGAAAATAAAAAAGAAAAAGAATAATAGAGATTTTCCGCCGGTGTCGACAGCTTGGCGACTCCACTGGGGACTTAGAGGGTTTAAGCCTATAGTCTTTCGGTGTTTTCTTTGCTTTGCATGTGTATATATTTGTTGGTATTCATTATTTGGTTTATTCTTTATTTCATCTTGTATAGTGTTTTGATTTTGGCATGTCTATATTCTTGTATATAAACTGCGAACATAGGATAGAGATTTATTTTATGCAACACATATTGTATATTGTGCCTTGTACAAAAAAGTCTTTTCCCTTTTTACTTTCAAAATCATGACATATACACTCATTGGACTTTTGGGTCGAACCCGGACTCAGGTGGGGCTGGGCTGGTACAGGCTCCACCACGAACCCTTTTATATCTAGGACATGGAACACGAGAATCCACCCTTCTCCCTTCACACCCGTGGAGATCGAGGGGGGCGTGCAAGTGCTTCCCCGGTGATCCAATACCCTTTCGACTTCCTTCGGGAGGATGAAATGGGCATGATCATCGGCCCCTTTAGGAAACAGAATTCCAAGCTGTGTCATACCATGTTGCATATAGTAAGCTATAGAGTAGAAAACCTACCTGTGAGGGCTCTGGTAAAAGCCAACCGAGTGAACATCCAACCTAAGATAGGATACCCAAAAATAGGATGTGTCTTTTCAAAATGAGTCAAGGGAAAAGCGTTGTGCTATTTTCCAGGTGGTGATAAAATAATTGGAGCCGACTCAGGTTCTATCTATCTAAACCTTTGTTCGCATATCATCATTTGATAAAGGGATAGGATAACCACGTTGTCCATACCCGTTGCAAACCACTCAAACCCAAAGAGTTCCAAACTCTACATGGGATGTATAGAGTCGTGTCGTATCCAACCAAAAGTACGACCCTCACATTAACCGACATCGGTTCCCTCCAAAAATTTTCAAAAATGGAACCGAACGCCGAAAGGCTCGTCGAATTTTAGTAATGCGAGAGCCTATCTTTTCGTTGGAACGCACGTGACCATTGTGTATAGAGTCAAGTCGTCCTCAACCAAAAGTACGACCCTCACATTAACCGACATCGGTTCCCAAAAATCTTTCAAAATGGAACCGAACGCCGAAAGGCTCGTCAAATTTCAGTAATGTGAGAGTCTATCTTTTCGTTGATACACATGCACATAGTCTCGTCATGTCCAATTAAAAGTACGACCTTCACATTAACCGACATTGGTTCCCCAAAATCTTTCAAAATGGAACCGGACGCCGAAAGGCTCGTCGGATTTTCAGTAATGTGAAAGCCTATCTTTTCGTTGATACGATTGTAATTATCGTGTATAAAGTCGTGTCATCCTCAACCAAAAGTACGACCCTCGCATTAGCTGACGTCGGTTCCCTCCAAAAATTTTCAAAATGGAACCGAACGCCGAAAGGCTCGTCAAATTTCCAGTAATGTGAGAGTCTAGCTTTTCGTTAATACGTTCATACCCATCATGTATATAGTCTTGTCATGTCCAACCAAAAGTACGGCCGTCACATTAACTGACATCGGTTCCCTCCAAAAATTTTCAAAATGGAACCGAACGCCGAAAGGCTCGTCAAATTTTGATAGTGCGAAAGCCCATCTCTTCGTTGACAAGTCCGTACATGTGTCAGTCCTAAAGAGTTCTCAACTCTACATAGGAATCTAGATACTTACCCGTTGTGCTGTCCGTCAACCTAAGAATATGACCTTCGCATTAACCGACGTCGGTTCCCTCCAAAATTTTCAAAATGGAACCGAACGCCGAAAGGCTCGTCGAATTTCCAATGGTGTGAAAGCCTATTTCTTTGTTCGACAATACCCCTGTGTACATACATGAGTTCCTAACTCTATAGATGTCTATTTGTGTCATCCCGACCCTCATATTGATTGATGTTGGTCACCCAAAATTTCAAAACAAAGCCATGAGCCGAAAGGCTCGCCAATTCTGGCCACCCAATGGAAAATCCATCCATTCGTCAATGCATATTGCATCCACGCATACCATGCATACACATACATACTTAGCCATGGTTTACCCGCAAAGTAAGCCAAGGTCATGCACTCAATTGTGAATTCAAAGTCTAACTTAATGTTGTTTACCTCTCTAGGTTGAATTTGCATTCACGATCAAATGACGGAAGAAGCGAGTAAACTTCGAGGATTGGAGGCTCGAGTGGCGGCATTAGAAACCAAGTTTAACTTCTTGCTACAATTCATGCATCGGTTGACCGAACGAGAGGAGGAAAAGAAGAAGGCAACGATCAACAAAAGACAAAAAGAGATCTACCCAGCCCTCAGCATGTCAAAAGCAGCCCAGACTCTACCAATTCCAAGAAGGCCAGCCTTCCACATTCCTAGGCCATCCCGGACAGAGCCTCGGCAATTCCAACCATTGCCAATTCCAGTCCCGCAACTGTATACCATGCTGGTCAAGAAGAAGATGATTACGCCTGTCGGCCAGAGGACGCGTATCGGACCACAACCCAAAGACTACAACAAAGACCTGACCTGCGAGTACCATCAGGGAGAGGTCGGGCATACAGTGGAAAATTGTAGGGTCTTAAGGCACCGTATCCAAGATCTGCTGGACCAAGGAGTGTTGAAGTTCCGGATAGAGGGAGTCATAAACACAATTGGGGCAGAAAAGAATGACGAAGTCGACATCACCTCCACAAAAATACCATGGGAGCCACTCTTCCATGAGCTAAAGAAGCGAGGACTACTCACCATACCAAGGGCCCCAAGAGCTTCAACAGAAGTAGGCACATGCCAGTATCATCCCGAGGCTCGAGACCACAACCTGCAAGGTTGCGAAGAGTTCAAGAAGGAAGTCGCCAATCTAATAACAAAGGGATTGATAAGAAGGAGGGGAGAACAGCCAGAAAGAGATTGCATGACAATTGACCAGCTGAGACTCAGCCCTTACGAGAAGACAAACTTCCAAGCAAGGATGGAAAGAATTAAAGAGGACTTCGAGGAATTCTGTGAGAAAAAGAAAGAAGAATTAGGAAAGCTCACACCAGCCACACCAATGGAGATGTCCAAACCCGATCCAGTGGTCATCCATTACGCCACCAAAGAAAAGGTCGTGCTTCAGACAGCTTCAGTATCCGCGGTTCAATCTTCGGAGAAAGTTCCGAGCGTGGTGATCCAAGTTCCGCAGCCGTTCCCCTACCAAGATAGTAAGAGGATTCCCTGGAACTATGGGATGAAAGTAATATCTGTCATAACCCCATTTTTACCCCCGGGATTTTCTCGGGTGTCGACGCGCAAAACGAGACAGCCCGAACCAAGCCGGTCTGATCCGACGAGGGCTCGCCGCATCAAATACTCCCAAGAAGAAGGTCCGAGACACATTTCCCAAGGTTTGACCAAGTTTGACTAGGGTTGACCAAGTTTGACTAGGGTTGACCGAAGTTTGACCGAGGTTTGACCGAGCTGTTCCCAGCCCGACTAGGGTCCGCCTTGCCCAGAAACCCTCCAAATGTGTTCCGGGATACATTTCTCAGGGTTCGGAGAATTTTGACCAAGTTTGACCAAGGTTGACCAAGTTTGACCAGGGTTTGACCGGACCGTTGACCAGACCAAAAACTGGATCGAACTGACCACCCCTTGACCAAGGTATAGAAGAATATCAAGAGCTTCGATTCCGTACTTTACGGGTCGAAAACGGACGAGAAACGAGAGAGTTGTGGCCAAAACTGCGAAAAAACGGTCCGATACTTAGCCAAATTTTTGGTAAGTATTGTTGACAAAACAGCCTATTTGGGAGGCAACGTTTGCGCAAAAATTCTTTCTGACCCGCTGCAACTTGGTCCAAGAGCCAAGACCCTTAGGCAAGAGGTTCACTTCAGCTACCGCATGCAACTTTCGGATCATCAAGAGCTCCTCCGGTCAAGCCGGAATCTCAGCCAAAAATTGACCCCTTGGCATAAGGAACATTCCGACGGCCTCCGTTCGCAAGATCATATCTGACGAACCCAAACTCGCCTCTGTGCAAGGCCTGTACCGTTAGAAAAGTAGGTAACGCAAGCTTTCCGACGATACCAAGATCGTCGGAATCCGACATCGGGAGCTACGTCTACCACGCGCGTGAAAACAGGCCGACAAAATAAGGTTTTGCTGAAAGTTCCGGGATTTTCCCACCGACGTTGCCACGCTTGCGCACAGAGTCTTCCTGACTCGCAACAAGTTGATCTGCGAGCCCGGGCACATTGGAAAGAAGACACATCCATGCACGACGTGGAACTCTCGGATCGCCAAGAATTTATCGGGGCCAGCCGGAATCCCGATCGGAAAACTGCCCTCAAACGGACCAAAAACACCCCGGTGGACTCTGCTCGCGGGGCCATATCTCACAAGTCCAAGCTCGGATTCCCGCAAATCCGGAACCTTGCAAAAATAGGCAGCGCAAGCTTTCCGACGGTACCAAGAACGTCAAAATCCGACATCGGGAGCTAGGTCAAATATGCGCGCGAACTGGGACAAGATTTGAGAAAAAACGCGCTGGGAGCAAAACGCATTTTTTCTCCCGGACAGCCGCCTTCGCGCGCAGAGTCTTTCCTGCTCGCAACAAGTTGATCCGCGAGCCCGGGTGCGTTGGAAAGATAATGACTCCGGACTACGACGTGGAACTCTCGGTTCGCCGATAGCATTCCCCGTTTGACCGGAATCTGCATCGGAAGAGTGCACAAAAACAGCTCCGACACCCCGACTTCCGGGAGCCATAACTCCCTCGTCCGAACTCCGATTCGCGCAAACTTTATATCGTTGGAAAGAGGACGTCGAGAGCTTTCCGACGATATGCCGCATGACCCATTTTGAGTTCCTGGAAGACCTCCAAAACTGCCCCCGAAAATCGGATAAAAAAGGGTACGCGCACGGAAATCGAGGAGGATTCGAGGAGCTGCTGGCGTGGAAGGATAAGACTGCCACGTGGCAGTACTACAACTCGCGCAGGACCGTCATGCGCCGCGCATGATGGTCATGCGCGAGGACGTGCACGGTTTTCTATAAAACCGACCCTCCCCCCCTCACTTCAGCACAGTTTTTGCTCGGGCTCTAGGCCTCTTTGAGCGTTAGTTTAGGCAGAATTTAGGGGTTTTTAGGGGGTTTTAGGAAGGGTTTTTGGGTAGTTTTAGAGAGAGAGACTCCTCTCTAGGTAATCTCTCTCTCTCTAAGCTCTTTCTCTCTCCTTCTTTAGGGATTTTGGGGGGTTTTTAGAGTGAGAAGCACCTATTAGGTGCTTCTCTCTCTAACCTCCCCTCATCTTCCCACTTCTCTCTCTCTCTCTTACATTCTTTAGTTCATTTATTTCATTTATGCTTTACTAGTTTCTTATTTGTCCATTTATTGCTTTATTTACATTTCTTTGTCATTTATTGCTTTATTTACATTTCTAGTCATTTATCGCTTTCTTTACATTTCTAGTCATTTATCGCTTTCTTTACATTTCTAGTCATTTATCGCTTTATTTACATTTACTACGTACTTGTGAATATATATTGTTGTGATCATCCCCCCCCTCCCCCGGTGTGTTTTAGTACGGCAATATTGAGTGGCTTTGGCGGCTCGCGTAAGTCCTCTAACAAAGGCCGTGACAACCATGTTAGCCCACGAGGTCTTGACCCGAAAAATACACCGGTTTCCTCGTGTTTTAGTACGGCAAATATTGAGTAGCTTTGGCTCAGTTGCGTAAGACCTCTAACGAGGCCGTAACAACCTTGTTAGCCTACGAGGTATTTGACCCGAAAAATACATCCCCATGTGTTAAATAACGTCATTTATCGCTTTATTTACATTTACTACGTTGTAAATATTATATTGTGAATATCGTCATTTTCCCATTGTTTCCTTTGTGATTTGGGCGTGATAATCCCGATTGGTCGTGGTGGACTATGTAAGACCTCAAAGAGGCTTTAACCACCACGTAATTCCATAGGCATTGGACCCATGAAAATCCCGTGTTTTTAAGTCCATTACTTGCTTTAAATTTATTTATCGCTTTCCGCAATGCTTTAAATACGTTTATCGCCTTATTTGCTTTTACGCGCTTGTGAATATATTGCGTTGTTATTATCTCCGTTTCCCATAAAAATGGGCGTGATAATCCCGATTGGTCGTAATGGTTTATGTAAGACCTCAAGGAGGCATTAGCCATCACGTAATTCCATAGGGTATTGGATCCACAAAAACACTCTTTTTCAAACCCGGTTATTTACATTATTTACTACGTTGTTGTAAATATTGTCCATTTTTCATTATTTTGATTTGGGCATGAAAATACCAAACGGTATTGGTGGTTTTAGGTAAGTCTTTCAATAGCACTAAACCCCATGTAAATCCATGAGGCGTTGGACCCGTAAATTGCAAACCATTTTCAAAATGATTTTCCTCATTTAAGTCCTATTTGGCGTCGAAGGTTTGGATAAGTCTTTCAATAGCACCAACCCTTCGTGTAAGCCCGAAAAGGCATTGAAACCCCATTTTCAAATAGATTTTCTCATATAAGTCCTATTTGGCGTCGAAGGTTTGGATAAGTCTTTCAATAGCACCAACCCTTCGTGTAAGCCCGAAAAGGCATTGAAACCCCGTTTTCAAATAGATTTTCCCCATATAAGTCCTATTTGGCGTCGAAGGTTTGGATAAGTCTTTCAATAGCACCAACCCTTCGTGTAAGCCCGAAAAGGCATTGAAACCCCGTTTTCAAATAGATTTTCTCATTATAAGTCCTATTTGGCGTCGAAGGTTTGGATAAGTCTTTCAATAGCACCAACCCTTCGTGTAAGCCCGAAAAGGCATTGAAACCCTCTTTAAATTGCTTTGTTTTATTCATGTAAATCCTATGGTGGTGTCGAGATTCGAGTAAGTCTTTCAATAGCATCGAATCCCGACCCCACGAGGTCTTGACCCTTTCCCTAAAAATTCTCATGAAATACATTTCGATTAAGTGTTGTGTTCATTGATATGCTGCCAACATGCCATAATCATCCCATACTTGTCATTTTAGTAATTTATGTGCTGCGAACATGCCGTGATTACTCATTTGAACTTCTTATGATTTATGTGCTGCGAACATGCCGTGATTACTTGTCTGAGTGTTTATTGCTTTGATATAAAAATGTGATTAAAATACACTTTGCCATGAAAACTTTAAAAAGAGTAAACATGGTAATGTGGGCGTTAGAAACGAAGGTATGAGTCCTTTACACGGGGGCGTGGCTGGTACGTGCTTTCGTGTAAGGGATTCTACACGTTCTAACTCCCATAGGATCATGGTCTAAAATTCCCCAAAGTGTGAATTAATCACCCAAAACCCCGCCATTTGACGGACCGCTTTACTCTTGGAAATCAAGGGTAAAGAGATCCCGAATATGGCACCAAAAACATTAATTGTTTGTCCCGGCACTAGGTGTTAGGATTTCAAGTATATCCTACCACCGAAATGCCCGGAAATTTAAAAGATACAAAGATAAAAGGGATGGTGAAATAAAGAGTCTAATCAAAACCGAACGAAGTCATATTACGTTTGCCATTTTTGGTATATCGTACGACGGAAATCGGGACATTTGTACATAATAAAAACCAACAAACTTAGGCTTAGCAAATAAAAGAAAACATTAGGAAGGAGGTAACCGTTTTCTTAAACGGATGTCGTGGGGTGCCTAACACCTTCCCCACGCATAAGCAAACCCCCGAACCTATCTCTGGTTCAAGACCATTTAGTTGTAGATGTCTAAATAGGGTAAAATCTATTAGACATAGGTGCCCAATCACACCTTAAAATTTCCCATGATTGGTGGCGACTCCAAATTTGTGCTCACACGCACACACGTACACAAGTTCCCACACACACACAACTCGTATCTCGAAACGGAAAAGAGATAGAGGAACACACACAACACTCGCCAAATGGGGGTCGGTATCTAGGAAAATAAAAAAAGAAATACTTAACTTAGAAGGATTTTCCGCCGGTGTCGACAGCTTGGCGACTCCACTGGGGACTTAGAGGGTTTAAGCCTATAGTCTTTCGGTGTTTTCTTTGCTAAGCATGTGTGTATATATTTGTTGGTATTCATTATTTGATTCATTCTTTATTTCATCTTGTATAGTGTTTTGATTTTAGCATGTCTATATTCTTGTACATATAAACTGCGAACATAGGATAGAGATTTATTTTATGCAACACATATTGTATATTGTGCTTTGTACAAAAAAGTCTTTTCCCTTTTTACTTTCAAAATCATGACATATACACTCATTGGACTTTTGGGTCGAACCCGGACTCAGGTGGGGCTGGGCTAGTACAGGCTCCACCACGAACCCTTTTATATCTAGGACATGGAACACGAGAATCCACCCTTCTCCCTTCACACCCGTGGAGATCGAGGGGGGCGTGCAAGTGCTTCCCCGGTGATCCAATACCCTTTCGACTTCCTTCGGGAGGATGAAACGGGCATGATCATCGGCCCCTTTAGGAAACAGAATTCCAAGCTGTGTCATACCATGTTGCATATAGTAAGCTATAGCAGTAGAAAAACTACCTGTGAGGGCTCTGGTAAAAGCCAACCGAGTGAACATCCAACCTAAGATAGGATACCCAAAAATAGGATGTGTCTTTTCAAAATGAGTCAAGGGAAAAGCGTTGTGCTATTTTCCAGGTGGTGATAAAATAATTGGAGCCGAGTCAGGTTCTATCTATCTAAACCTTTGTTTGCATGTCATTGTTTGATAAAGGGATAGGATAACCACGTTGTCCATACCCGTTGCAAACCACTCAAACCCAAAGAGTTCCAAACTCTACATGGGATGTATAGAGTCGTGTCGTATCCAACCAAAAGTACGACCCTCACATTAACCGACATCGGTTTCCAAAAATCTTTCAAAAATGGAACCGAACGCCGAAAGGCTCGTCGAATTTCAGTAATGTGAGAGTCTATCTTTTCGTTGATACACCGTTTTGTACAGAGTCGTGTCGTCCTCAACCAAAAGTACGACCCTCGCATTAACCGACATCGGTTCCCTCCAAAAATTTTCAAAATGGAACCGAACGCCGAAAGGCTCGTCGAATTTTCAGTAATGTGAGAGTCTAGCTTTTCGTTAGTACGATCATACCCGTCATGTACATAGTCAAGTCATCCTCAACCAAAAGTACGATTATCACATCAACCGACGTTGGTCCCTCAAAAATTTTCAAAATGGGACCGAACGCCGAAAGGCTCGTCAAAATTTTGGATGTGATAGTCTACCTTTTCGTTGATACGTATGTACCCATTGTGTATAGAGTCATGTCGTCCTCAACCAAAAGTACGACCCTCGCATTTACCGACATCGGTTTCCAAAAAATCTTTCAAAATGGAACCGAACGCCGAAAGGCTCGTCAATTTTTGGTAATGCGAGAGCCTATCTTTTCGTTGGTACGATTGTAACCATTTTGTATAGAGTCATGTCGTCCTCAACCAAAAGTACGACCCTCGCATTTACCGACATCGGTTCCCTCCAAAAATTTTCAAAAAAAAATGGAACCGCACGCCGAAAGGCTCGTCGGATTTTGATAATGCAAGAGTCTATCTTTTCGTTAGTACGTCTGTAAACCCCAAGAGTTTCCAAACTCTATAAGGTCGTGTAGAGTCTCGTCATGTCCAACCAAGAGTATGACCTTCGCACTAACTGACATCGGTTCTCAAAAATCTTTCAAAATAGAACCGAACGCCGAAAGGCTCGTCAAAATTTTGATAGTGCGAAAGCCCATCTCTTCGTTGACAAATCCATACATGTGTCAATCCTAAAGAGTTCTCAACTCTACATAGGAATCTAGATACTTACCCGTTGTGTTGTCTGTCAACCAAGAATACGACCTTCGCACCTATCGACACTGGTTCCCGAAAATCTTTCAAAATGGAACCAAACGCCGAAAGGCTCGTCGAATTTCCAATGGTGTGAAAGCCTATTTCTTTGTTGACAATACCACTATGTACATACATGAGTTCTTAACTCTATAGATGTCTACTTGTGTCATCCCGACCCTCATATTGATTGATGTTGGTCACCCAAAATAAAGCCATGAGCCGAAAGGCTCGCCAATTTTGGCAACCCAATGGGAAACCCATCCATTTGTCAATGCATATTGCATTCATGCATACCATGCATACGCATACATACTTAGCCATGGTTTACCCGCAAAGTAAGCCAAGGTCATGCATCCAATTGTGAATTCAAAGTCTAACTTGACGTTGTTTACCTCTCTAGGTTATATTTGCATTCGCAATCAAATGGCTGGAGAAACAAGTGGACCCGGACCTAGCGAGCAAGAAATCCGGATGGTCGCTCTTGAACGAAAGTTCGACGAACTCCTCAGCTTCGTGCAACTAATAGCAAAGCGAAATACGGAGGATGAGAACCAAAGGAAGGAAGACGACAAAGATACCAGTGAAGCAGAACCGGAAGGGCATTCCAACACCAACGCCACTCCACCAAGGCCGCCGACGCCACCGAAGCCAGAGGGGAAAGACTCCCAATTGGACAGCAAGATTGATAGTTTGGAGGAGAAGATCAGGCTCATACAGGGTTTGAACTCTTTCGGAAACACGGACTTTTCGAGCATGTCCTGGTTCCCCAACATGACGGTGCCACCCAAGTTCAAGGCCCCGGAGTTCGAGAAATACAATGGGAGAGGAGACCCCATGATCCATCTGCAAATGTACTGCCGAAAGATGGCACCCTATGCCGACAATGAGCCGTTGCTGATTCAGACATTTCAAGATACCCTGACAGGGAATGCAGCAGAATGGTACTCACAGTTGAAGAAGATCTCTCATTGGAAGGAAGCTGGCAGACACCTTCCTGGCTCAATACGGGTTCAACTCCCAAATAGCTCCGGATCGGATTCGATCTTGCAGAGGATGGAGAAGAAGAGCAATGAAACCTTCAGGGAATATGCCCAAAGGTGGAGAGAGAAGGCGGCTCGAGCACGCCCGCCACTAGACGAAAGAGAGATGATCAAGATCTTTGTTCGATACACTGAAGAACCCCTACTTCGACCGGATGATGGGATTACAAATGCAGTTCTTTGTAGACCTGATACCAGTGGGAGAGAGGATCGAAGATGCCTTGAAGACAAAGAAGATAGTGGACATGACGGCTCTGATGGCATTAGCCGAACAAGCCGCCAAGAAAGGCTCCAACAAAGAGGAAGGAAGGGGATGTGCAAATGATAGGGAGAAGCAATGGGAGACCAAGGCAAATCCTCCCAACTTTCACCATGCAACCGATACAACCTAGGCCTATTCCAGGCCCCGGCTCCGAGCTCAGGTTCCAGCCCCGGCCCCTAGCACCTCAGATGCCGGCAAGGCCGGTGGGAAACCAACCCAATGACAACAGGTGGCCCAGAAAAGAGCCAAGGCAATTCACGCCTTTGCCTATGCCTATGACAGAGTTATACCCCATCCTGATAGAGAAGAGCCTAATCTCACCTATTGTCCCAAGGACCTTACAACGGCCCGCAAAG